>LBNU01008557.1:143189-184582 GCA_014162995.1 Artemisia annua | reverse complement strand
TCTGGAAAATGATTGCTGTGTGATTGTTAAGCACTGGATAATTCTTCTCAGCAAGCATAAAGATGACTGTCCCTCCAACAGTCAAAGAATGAACACCACAAGACTGATACAAATACCATTTTTGAACAATTCTAGACTTGAGTACTTTCCATTCAAAATCACCATCATTAGGTTCAAACATAAGCTTTAACCTGTAGTAGTTTATCAACTCATTTCCATCTTCTGGTCTTGCTGCTCCATACTTCTCTTTATAAAGCCTCCAGAGATCACATACATCACTTTTATCCATATGGTACATCATGTGCTCAAATGATAGAAAGTGAGTCCATGTACCATTAGTTCTTTCAAAAGCCCACATAATTCTTTTCTTGCTTCCATAATCTCTAAGTCCCACTATGTATGATACAATTGGATGTTTAACATCTAGAGGTGTAGGATTTAAGAGATCTGGTTCTTTGTGTGGTGAAAGAAAAGTAAGAGTCATCACTCTTTGCTTGTCAGCCTCATCTCCAGTACTTTCTCCCTTATTCAGTCCAGAACCACCAGCACCATCAACCTTTCTCTTTTTCCTTGCAAATGTTTTCTGAATAGTTCCTTTCTTCTTGTTTTCATCAGAGAGAACAGGTTTGATTTCAGGTGTATTCTTCTCTTGCTCTGCATCATTAGGTTTAGCAGCACTTTCAACCTCTTTAATCTTCTCAGGCTCACCAGTAGACTTATCACCTCTGAGTTCTCTGTTCATTTTAGCTATAATTTCTTCATCTTCTTTAGAACCTATAGCAATGATCCTATCACACTCAGTTCTGGCATGTTGATACATTTCATCAATTTGAGAGTCAGTCTTTTCCCTTAGAACAGCCATTTTAAATTTCTTAACTTTGTTAAGATATTTCTCCTTATTTCTTCTTTGCTGTAAAAGTGTTGGCCCTTTGAGAATCTTTTTCTTCTTTTAGCAGCAGCAACTTCCTTCCTCTTCTTATCAGTAACAGTGTTTAAGCAAGCTTTGACATCAAAAGTAGGAACTTCTTGCTCCTCAATCTTCACTAGCTTGCTAAACTCAATGTCAACCTCAGTCTTAATCAAAACATCCTCCCATGCTTCATAAGCTTTAAGATCATTTGCAACCTTTTCAGCTTGAAGTCTTTCTGCTTCCTCAAGCTCTAAGTATTCTTGTTGTTGAAGTTTTAAAGCTTCTCCTCTATCAAGTTTCTCAAGCTTATCCTTAGGCCAAAATTCAGGTGGAATCTGAGAATAATCCACTTCTTCATCACTTGAATCAACTTCAGGTTTCTCTTCCATCTTTCCTTTACCTTTGTCAGAACTTGAAGCAATAGACTTAGCTTTCTTGATAGGAGCAGAAGGTTCTCTGATAGACACCCCCTTTGTTGGTAACTTAGAAACATGAATAGGTTGAGTGAATGATGTTGGTTGTGTTGTAGGGATCTCTGTAGGTGGTTGTGGTTGTGATTGTTGTTGTTGGTCTGTTGTCTTTGCTAATTCAATCATTGCCTCAGCAGCAGCTTTGTCACTAGAGCCAATAGCAGATCCTTGTGCATCTGCAGAGTCATCTTTTGGTTTAGCAGTAGAATCAGCAATATTATCTTTATCAGCAGCACAATTTTCAACAACATGTTCATGAGCAGCAGAGTGCCAGTAATAGTTTCTTCATTTACTACACTCTGATCAACAAAACTAGGAGCAGCAGTTTCTGGAGCAGCAGAGTTTCCAGCAGCAGATTCTGGAGCAGCAGTTTCTGGAGCAGCAGAGTTTCCAGCACTAGATTGAATCACGGTATCTCCAAAAGCCTTTAAAGCCCCACTCATCAACTCTGTAGCCTTCATAAGTTGTTCAGGTTCCAAGTTTTTGAGTTTATCCACTACTAACTCTGAAGTTTCCACAATTTTCTCCAATACAACTTCATGCCCTTCTCTGTCAGCAACCACATAATTTGCAACATTTTCACCATCACCACCACTATCAATCTCCATATCATCACCCAATACTAGACCTTCATCAGCAACATTTTCTTCCTGAATTTTATCCTCCCCTGTTTTCTCCAAATCATTCCTCCCCTGTTTGGAAGCATCCACTTCCATATCAGTAGGTAGAGAAGAGGATCCTATGTGCTTTGAAGGTCCCACTTTCTTAAATAGCTTGAAGGTTGAAGATCTTGATTTCTTTAATTTCAACAGCAGCTTCATTTGTTTCTGCATCTTAGTGATTAGCTTGGCTTGTGCAGAAACAGTAACCTCCAGCTTGGTGCATCTGGTTTCCAAAGTGGTACATTTTTCCATCAATTCATTAAATTGTTTCATTCTAGTCTCATCACTTCGACCTGTATTACCTGGTCTTAGAGGTGAATCATGGACATTGTCATTTTGTACAGTATCATCCATCAATTCCTTAGTCACTGATCTGTCCTCATCACTTCGGGATGTGTGACCTTCCCTGAGAGGTGAATCATTGGACTTTTACTCAGTATCAAACCTAGTTTGATCACCTGAACCCCCTATATTTTCCATTTGGCTAGGGTTTCCATCACTGGATTCAGGTTCAGAAGAACCTTGATCACTAGATGTTGCCTTGGATTGGGTCTTATTGATGTTAACACTGTCCTGCTCTGCTTCTAAGCTAGTAGCAGTAGTGTCAGCCCTTTCCAATCTGCCTTCTCCATCACCTAAGATAGTCTCATGTTGTTTTTCCATCCTGACACTAGCCTGAGAATGCTCAGTGCCATTTGAAGTTGTCCTATGTGTTTGGGTCTTTTCAGTGTTAGGGGATGAAACCTCATTTGAATCTTCAAAAGTGTATGTGTGTTGGGATTCAGTGGGGTTTTCTGATCCTTCATCCTGATTGTTTTGCACAAGTTCCACCATATAAGGTAAAAGTGGTGTAACTTTGCCAGAAAAACCTTTTCCATCTTTAAGTAAAAATGCAAACATTTTAGGCACCAAAGGTACAGCCTCATAGATAGCCCTATGTGTTCTGACCTTTTTGATTTTGTTTTCAACAATCAATTGAATGAATCTAGGATAAAGTAAATAAGTTCCCCCTTCCCTCAGTGATTTAAACATACCCTCTAACATCAAGTTTGAAAAATTGAAAGGGTTTCCTTTGCACAGACACACCATAGCAGAAGCTATGGGTGCACTGAACTCATTCCGCCCAGAGGTTTTAGAACTTAAACAGTGTAAGAGAGTATGAACCAAAAATTTATAATGAGAACAGAGAAGACCTTTTTGAAATTTTAAACCATTGTTTTTCCTCTCATATCCCAAAGTTTGTAACCCAGCAAACAGATCAGCTTTCACCAGAACCTTAGGAGCACCCTCATCATCAAAAAGAAGAGTATCCCTAATAATGGATTCACTCACAAACACCTTTTGATCATCCACCATAGCAACAATGTAATTATCACCCTTGTGAGTCTTGATCTTAGCAGTCACCCAAAATTGTTTGATATAGGATTGGTAGATTGTTGGGTTGACTGTTAAGGCATACTTAATGGAACTAGCATTAAGAAAATTCACCATCTCTGTGAACTCATTTGGTACTGAGTTTGCATCAAGAAGTGCAATATTGTTATGTTCACTAGCCCAAGTGCGTGTAATCTCCATGAGCGATAGGTTTGTGAATTTGGGGATTTGTGATTGTGGTTGTAATGGAATGGTTATGAACGATTATATTGCAATTAGGAGCGTATAAAAACTGATTGTGAGAATCAATTAGATTTTTAACTGGATTTGGTAAGTTACATAACCGCCCTTCCACTTTTAAACCGAGCAGCAGAACCCTAAGTAGCAGCACCACCAGCAGCAGGGTTGTATAACTAGCAGCAGAGTGGATTTGGCTAGCAGCAGAGTTGACTGTATCTGGAAACTCCTTGGTCAAAAGTCAAACTTTCCACAATATTAACCATAATTAATGCTAATCACCCACTACGCATTAATTTTTCCCCGATTTTGATTCTTTATAAAAGGAAAAGCCGATCACTTGCAATTATAAAACAAATCAAACCCTTATTATCAATCATATCCAAAATTTCTCATGGCACCAAAAAGAGAAATTATCGACATCTCCTCAGACTCTTCTGATTCATCCGACTCAGAGTTTGACACGCCAAACGACATCATGCCAATGCCACCATACTTGCCACCATACCGTCCTCCCCGTAGATTAATCAGAACCAAGGAGCAAGCTCGAAAATTTAAACATGACATCAATGTTGCTTATCTTCCATGGCATAGGGACTACAAAGCACCCACCAGACAAAGAGGTGAAGGTACTTCAAAGAGTGAGGGACCATCTAGGGTTCCTCATGAAGAAGACACGGCTAATCTTGCAGAGAAGCTTCCCAATGCTCTTACTCAGGCCCTGCAATCAGCTTTATCAAAGATGCCTCCTTTGCCTGTTGTTCCTGTTCCTGAGTCCTCTAAATCAACAAGAGAACCTCCCCTCAAAGTTGTGTTGGCGCTTGCTTGTCCAAGGTTGTGGGATGAGAAGATGCAAAGCCAGGGAGTGCACAAGAAAATGCCAGATCCCAAGGACAAAGGAAAAGGACCCATGAAGTAGTCTTCTTAGTAGAAATCATGTGATGTAGATCCTTTTATGTTTTGAATGAACTTTTCTTTGTAATCTGCATCTTTTATCCATGGAATAAACTTGACTTTTATGTTTAATTGCTTTCTTGTACATACAGCAAATACATCCATGTTAACCTTAACCAACAAAAGATTAGTCCATCCACACAAAACAAACAAGTCCAAAATTGCAAGATCTAACTTAGCAGCAGAGTTACCAGCAGCAGAGTAGACCTCAGCAGCAGATTCACATAAGGCAATATATAACAAACTTATTTAGAACAATAACAGTACAAATCCTTTTACAAAACTTAACAAGAACACATAGAGATAAGTTTTTCTAAAGATTGATCATACCAATACTTGCAATTAAATACTGAAACCTACCCACATCAAAATGTTTAGTATCTGCAACATTTTGATCAGTATGAACTTTAACAATTTGAATCAACTTCTTTTAATAGCGATCTCTAATAAAATGATGTCTTATCTCAATATGTTTTGTTTTAGAGTGAAAAACAGGATTTTTAACTATGCACAAAGTACTGTTATTGTCTATATGTATTTTGATGTTCAAAAAGTTGTACCCATAGTCCAGCAATTGATTTTGCATCCAAAGCACTTGACCACAGCAACTAGAAGGAGCTACATACTCAGCTTCTGTTGAAGAGTTTGCCACCACAGTTTGTTTCTTGCATTGCCATGACACCAGCCTATTTCCAAGATATTGACATCCTCCTGTTGTGGATTTTCTATCCAAGCAAGACCCAGCATAATCACTGTTAGAGTAAGCCTCTAACTCAAAAGGTGAATTCTTAGGATACCAAAGCCCCAATTTTGGTTGGTGCTTTAAGTATCGAAAGATTCTCTTGACTGCATTTAGATGTGATTCTTTAGGAGTAACTTGAAATCTTGCACATGCACAAACAGAGAACATAATATCTGGTCTTGATGCTGTAAGATACATCAATGATCCAATCATTGATCTGTACACATGAACATCCACATCTCTGCCTTCTTCATCTTTAAGCAATGGTTTGTCTTTCTCCATAGTAGTCTTTGCAGGCTTTGCATCTGTGAATCCAAACTTCTTTAAAATATCAGCCACATATTTCTCTTGGTGAATAAATATGCCATCTTCCTTTTGTTTCACTTGTAATCCCAAAAAGAAAGTAAGTTCTCCCATAGAACTCATAGAAAACTTGTCTTTCATTATCTTCTCAAACTCCTCACACATAGCCTTGCTTGTAGAACCAAAAATGATGTCATCAACATAGACTTGAACTAGCAGAATATCATCTTTAGTCTTTTTAATGAACAAAGTCTTATCAATCCTACCCTTAGTGTAACCACAGTCTAAAAGATAGGTGGACAACTTTTCATACCATGCCCTGGGAGCTTGATGCAAACCATACAGTGCTTTATCAACTCTATATACTCTGTCAGGGAAATTTGGATCTTCAAAACCAGGTGGTTGTGAAACATAAACCTCCTCTTTGATTTCCCCATACAGAAAAGCACCTTTCACATCCATTTGATACACTACAAAATCTTTATATGAAGCAAATGCCAAAAACAGTCTAATGGCCTCAATCCTTGCCACAGGTGCATATACTTCATCATAATCAATGCCTTCTTGTTGTGTGTATCCTTGAGCAACTAATCTTGCTTTGTTTCTTACCACAATGCCTCTTTCATCTCTTTTGCATCTGAAAACCCATTTTGTTCCAATAGCCCTCTTTCCATTAGGTAGATCAACCAAGGTCCAAACTTCTTGTAATCTGAATTGTAGAAGTTCCTCCTGCATAGCTTCCAGCCAACTTGATTCTTGTAAGGCTTTATATACATTCTTGGGTTCTATTTGTGATAGAAAACAAGCAAAAAGGCAATTTTGCAGATCTTTATGACTATTTCTTTGATGTAGAGATCTAGCAAAGAAACCTTTGTGTAGCATTTCCTTAGTCACCCTCCTTGTTTGAACACTAGATGATGGATCACCCAAAATATTCTCCTTTGGATGATTTATATGAATTCTTGTTGTCTTTGTAGGACTGACAGGAATATTGAGTTCCAAGTTGTTGAAGTCAGTCTCAGCACCAAAAATTTCACCTTCAAGAGCTTCATCATCTATATCTTCATAGATTTCTGTTAATTCAGGCAACTCTGGATCATCTTGAGTGTGTTCATGAACCAAGGATATGCCTTGTGTGCCCATTGAATTAAACTTAAGAATCTCTGGAGAAGCAGTTTGCTTAGCAGCAGAGTTGCCTGCAGTTATAGCAACAGAGTTGTCTGCAGCTTTAGCAGCAGAGTGGTCTGCAGCTTTAGCAGCAGAATCAGATAAACTGCTGCTGGGAGCAGTTTCCTTGTTGACACATTTATCAATCACTTGAGCTTCACTAGATGATTGCATACTACCCCCTCCATCTCCTTTGGGAGAAGGATCATCTTGTGAGCTGAGAGTCTCCTGAGTGTGAGTAGAAGTAGAACCAATCTTCCATTTATTAACCAGAACAAACTCCTCTTGAGGTGTGGACTTCTTTGCATCTTTAACTGCAGAAACATTTTCTTTTGTACCTGCATCATGGTTAGTATCTACACGTGCAATCACTGGCTCATAATTCATGGATTTGGTCAGCATATCAATATTAAACAACCACTCAGGTTCTGTCTTTGCAGTATTAGGTTTATTCTCATCAAACTTAATATGCAAATTCTCTTCTACAAATCTAGTTCTCTTGTTGAACACCCTGAAAGCTTTACTATTTATAGAGTACCCAACAAAGTAACCTTCATCAGCCTTCTCATCAAACTTGCCTAACTGGTCTTTGGTATTTAAGATGGTAATAGGACACCCAAATGGTCTAAAGAAAGCTATCAATGGCTTTTTACCATGGAATAGTTCATAAGGGGTCTTATTGTGAGGCTTAACTACCTTACTCCTATTTTGAACAAAGTAGGCAGTGTTCACTGCTTCAGCCCAAAAAGGTATAGATAACTAAGAATCTGACAACATAGTCCTAGCAGCCTCAATCAATGTCCTATTTCTCCTTTCTGCAACACCATTTTGTTGAGGAGTTCTAGCAACACTGTATTGTCTTAAAATACCCTTACCCACACAGAACTGATTCATTGCATAATTCTTAAATTCAGTTCCATTATCACATCTGATTATCTTAACTTTATGATTAACTAGGTTTTCTATTCTAGTGATGAATTATTTAAGAATCTTAGTGGTTTCATCCTTAGAAGCTAAAAAGAATACCCATGTAAACCTGCTAAAATCATCTGTGACAACAAGGCAATATTGCTTCCTATTCATACTATTCACATAAACTGGTCCAAATAAATCCATATGAAGCAAATGTAAAGGCTTTGAAATGGTATTAACAACTTTGGACTTAAAAGATACTCTGTGTTGTTTACCCTTTTGACAGGCAACACAGGTTTCATGATTTTCAAAAACTTTAGAAGGTAATCCTCTTACAAGATTTCCCTTGACCAATTTGTTTATAGTTTTGAAATTCAAATGTCCAATTCTCCTGTGCCATAGTTTAGATTCATCAAAAGTGGCCTTTGCAAGTAGACATGTTAAAGCTCTTTTGGGAACTTTGTTCTTTATATGATCACTGTATATGTTATCAGATCTAGGAACTTTGAGTAGCACAAATTTGTGACACACTAAAGAGATTGAACTTTAGTCCATCCACAAGGAGCACCTTCTCAAAATCCAAACTACCTGTTCTGATAGTTCCAGTACCTATGATCTTTCCTCCATTGACATCATTACCAAAGGCAACACTTCCACCATTTTCAATTAGCTCAAAATCCTCAAGTTGGGAAATGTCTCCTGTCATATGTCCAGAGCAACCACTATCAATAATTCCTTTGTCTTTTAGCTCATCCTGTAGATTGCCCTGCACATGAAAAGTAGAGAAATCAGTTTCTCTTTTTGACCCAAACCATCAGTGGCTTGGATCAGCCCTGTGCATCAACAAAATTATACTTAGTGAGGTTCATTGATGCACTGCTGGTATTGGGAACTTTAGATAAAGCATTAGATTTTGGTTTCCAAGTCCAGCAAGCTGAGGCCTTAACAACATAAAAGTGGTTTCCAACAACTGTATCTGTTATAGATTTTGAAATAGCAGTAGAGCTCTTTGCCTTGGCAGCAGAGTCAGCTTTTGTAACAGCAGCAGAGTCTTTTGCCTTAGCAGCAGATTTTTTACTGCTCTTTGAGAACTAGGATCAGTTTTTTTTATTATGAAAAGGCCTGTTTGGTTGAGCAGTTATAATTGACCTAGTAACACCAGATCTCAATAACACTGCTCTTGGAACCATTTGTCTTTTCGAAGGAGAGTGAGTCCTTTTTGAAAAGTTTTGATGATTCATTCTTGTATATTGGTTCCAAATAGGTTTTTGGTAGACATTACAGTCTGCAATTAAATGCTCAAAGCTACCACAACTATAACATGCCTTCTTTTGTAATTGAAAGTCATTACCTAATTTATGTGAAACTAGGTTATTGAAATTCCTTTGATTACCCCTAGGCCTGTTAGTAAACCTCTCCATGTGATGTTTAGGTACTTCATTATATTCAACCACTTTTCTAGACATATTATGACCTAGCACAGGTTTCAGAAACCTATCCTGTTTAACTCTACCCAAATTAACTTTAGGAATTTCTTCCTTTTTAACATTTTGTATTGGCTCAGTCTGTTCATCCTCACTATCTGAAACCCAATCTTCAATGATGGGTGCATCAGACCACTTATTTTTAACCCTAGTAGTTTGAATAGACACATTACTGATTTCTTCACTAGGTTTGATCACTTCTGGTTTACTCATGAAGGATAGCTCCTTTCCTGGTGGTGCAAAAGCACTTTTCATTGGAGGAGCTACTTCAGTATACCTACGCCACTACATCTTCTCATTAATTGACACTGAATAGTATTATCTATAGCAGTTGAAGCAAACTTATGTTTTTCCACCCTTACAATATGTTTTTCTTTATCTGCAAGAGCCTCATCTCTAGCCTGTTCTACTTCTGTTAATTTTCTTTTAAGTGTTTCTATCTCAGTGTTTTTAACAAAAAGCTCACCATCCTGTACATTGATTCTATCTACATATTCAAGCTCCATCTCTTTAAGATAATCTAATCTTCTTTCAACATTTTCAATTCCTACTTTATAACTTAAGTTATCAAGTTTTAGAGACTCTACCTCTTGCCTAAGACTTTCATTCCTAGATTTAAGTTCATCTATGGTGTCACAACAAGATTTAAAAGAACAAGTAGAATCATTTGACTCATTGGATACCTCAGAGTCAGAACAAGATGATGAAGAAGCATAGGCCATAAGAGCAATGTTTTTCTTTGGAGTCTTTACTTCAGCAATGAACCCTTGATGTGGTCTTCTCCTGCCATGTCACTCCCGTCATAGTCACCTAACCCATCACAAGACACCAAAGCAGTAAATGGCTTTGACTCAGCATTATTCTTCTTTGGAATTTCTACAATCTTCTTTGGAGCTCTACATTCTCTGGCAAAGTGACCCTTCCTATTGCAGTTGTAGTACTCCATTTGAGATTTGTCAAATCCCAAGTTACCCTGAGGTTTATACTTAAGCTGCTTTCCAGTTCTCTTCAAGAACCTTCTTGCCCTTAGGGTTAACATAGCCATTTGCCACTTCAAATCAATTTCTTCAAGTGCATCGGGATCTATATGATCAGCATCTTGATTCATCACTTGAGTACCTGTAGTAAGATCAGCCAAGAAAGCACAAATAGCAGCATCACTCACATTATCACTGTTTTTAGAACCAGCAGCAGAGTTGCTAGTGCTAGCAGCAGATAAACCATAAGCAGCAGAGTGATTAGCAGCAGAGTGAACATCTAAAGTGTTAGATGACACAAAAGCTATATTTTGAGCTCCAGAAGATGAAGTAGATGAACTAGATGAGAGATTCATCTCAGTTTCATATACTTTCAAGTTGTTGTATAGACTATCCAGGCTCATAGTTTCAAAGTCTGCTTTGTTCCTCCACACAACTGTATGCATGCTCCATTCTGGTGCAAGACTTCTGAGAAACTTGAGATTGATGTCTTCTTCAGGAACTAGGTAACCCATAAGCTTCAAGTGGCTTATAAGTTTTTGAAGCCTATTATAAGTGCCATCAAGATTCTCACCACTTAGAGCAGTGAAGTTTTCAAATTGATGCTTCAGGACATTCTTCCTTGACTTTTTAGTAGCTTCAGTGCCACCAAACCTTGACTCAACAGCAGTCATAAGAGCTTTAGCAGATTCAAAGTGTTCAAAGTCAGCCTGAAACTCATTAGGTATTCCCATTAAAAGAATACTGAGAGTCTTGATCTCCAGCTTTCTGAGATCTTCATCTTCTTTGGCTTTGATAGCTAGCTCTTTCCCATCGACGACCCTAGGAAACTTGTCACCATCCAGAACCACATTCCACATCTTGTAGTCAATCATGCGCATATACTGCCTGATGCGCATCTTCCAAAGCTCATACTCTCCTTGCTTGAGCATTGGGATCTTGGATGCAGTAATCATATGTGTGTCATCACCCATGGCTTCTTTTGTTGTTATGAACAGACTTTAGTAGTACTTGAGTTCTTCTCGATCACAGCTTCTAGATCACAAGCTCTGATACCATTTGTAGATCCCAGTTGAGCAAATGATCTAGTATAGAAGCTGACTTGAATAGAAACTTATATAATACGCGGAATATACTATATAACTTAAGATGAACACAAGAACAATGAATATCACACTACACACTTCAATATATTAATTATACGAGCACTCTTACAATGCTAGGGTTTAACAACCTTGAAGTGAATTCGACTTTTCTAATACACGTACATTCTCTAACCCTATGGATCTCCTTTTATAGACAAGGAACCCTACACGGTTTACAAAGACTTCTTACACACACAAACGATATTCTAAACCTATAGAATATTTAATACAATCATTAACATAAATACATGACTCAATACTATAATTAACTCTGAGCAGCAGAGTTCTTCAATATGAGCAGCAGAGTCACATTTCCAGCAGCAGAGTCAGTCAGCAGCAGATTGATATTATTAGAAGCAGAGTTACTTAAAACCCAACAGACAATTAACTAAGGGTTTAAACAAATGTTGTCACAATAATGCACTAAAGATGAGTGCATACAAGGTAGGCTAAGGCGATTTGGGTGTACGTTTTGGTGGATTGTAAACAAATTCTTCCTTTATGTAAAATGCATAAAGTTAGAAACGAAAAGATAGGCTCGGAGGGGTGTACTAGGGGTATCGTGTACTAAAAATGAGTACATCGCTAAGGTGTGGGAGAATTACTTGACTAATGAAGTCAATGTAATTATAATACGGGTATAAAACATAGGTTATCCTAATGCCTCTTATCATGTAGTAAATCCAACTACACGAATTTAGTCTCACTTGTGGATTTGGGATGGTCCTAACACAAGTTCTAGAATCTATAAGCTACCGGTACACACACAAGCATAAAAAATGAATGCTTTTCCTAACAATTTTAAGGCTGAACCTCACATATTTGGGGGGAAATTTTTGGGTGGTACGGTTTTTGTGCTAGTAATACAATTCCCTATCCATGAGACGCTTATCATTCCTAAAGTATCACTTCTAAATGTTGAAAAAAAATTTAAATTTGTGCTAAAATTGCCCTAACCAATGTTTCTCTCAGTTTTATTACACAAATACCTTTAGACAAAACAAAAATCAAGCGTAAAAGCATTTTCTAAGGCGCTTTCATTTACCCCCCTTACACTTAAACCGAAGATTGTCCCCAATGTTCACATAAAAGATGTAAAAGTAATGAAAATGAAAGATGAAACAAATACTCCCCTGATTCTTGATGTGGATCGTGTGGTAACATGGTTAGATCTTCTTCCAAGATAATGTAAAAGCTCCAAGCTCAAAGCGACTCCAAAAGCTTGATGTCATGAACTTGATTCCTTGTTCACCTTCTTGTCCAAAATAACCTGTTAAACCTGAGAAAACAAACTAGGCAAACCTCGTGTAAAATCGGCGGCAAAATTTATATAAGGATATAATGCTTGTGGAATGAATTTTTTTTGCAGATTCCTGAAATTAGAGGTGCAGTAATTTTATAATCTGGCAGAAAACTAAATTTTAAAACGTTTTCTGAAATTAAAAAGCTGACGCCGTCAGCTTTTAAAGGCTGACGCCGTCAGAATTGATCTGAAAGAATTCTTATGTTTAGTTTCCGAAAAATTTCTGGAAAAACAAATACCTTAACTCCTGGAATCCTGTAAAATTTCATCATGACTCGATACAAGCATTTGACTCTAACAAATACTAATATGCATGTTTATTTTATATCATTATAATTCATGTTCCAATTCGTTCTTATTAACAAATTTAGATTTCCTTTACCCTTATCTTTTGCAAAATACCTTTATATGTAGTTAAGACGAAGTTAAAAACTAAATAAAGCATTTTCACAATTTCAATTTGAAACATGAATCAATAAGGATAAAAATAAAAAATACATACGGAAACAAATAAATTCAAACAAACAAACACAAAACAAATAAAGCTCGAAACGTAAATAAACAACCATGATTATGATAAAAATAAATCGTCCAAGGGCCAACAAAGGCCAAATCCTACATGCATGAAATTAAATTGTTCAAGGGCCAACAGAGGCCAAATCCTAAGCTATTACAGACAGAATTGTTTTAATACCATGCATCACAAATAAATTGTTTCATTACAACCACAGAAATCATAAAACATCACTGGTTCGGGGGACCAAAGCGGTAATCGTAGCCAAGAGGGAGATGCCCATAGTACCCATAGGGTGGGTAGTCCTGCTCACGTCCAGGGAAGGGGTCGATCTGAAGCTGTGGGTCCAACTGATCACGCGTGGATAGGTTCTGCATCTGACGCACTGTGTGATCGTACATCCAGTCGAACCTCTCATCAGTCTGGGTCCTCCAGGTGTCCACCTGGCCCATCCATGTCCCCGGGTAACCCTTCCAATCCCCCCGCTCATGTTCCAGTAAGCATCACCCCTGGCACCCACTCCGTAATCCCCATACGGCTGCTGCTATGGCTCCTGCTCATCCTCCTCATCCTTGCCACCTCCAACTCCCTGTGTCCCTCCAATAGCATACGAGTGATACGACCCATCAACCAGCTCCATGATACAACCCATATGCTTGAGGGGCCTAGACTTAACTACCCTGCACACAGTACTGCTCAAATACCCCATGATCTCGGGTCTAAGAACCTCATAAGACCATGCCAAACGGGTCACAAACCCCCTCCATATATCTTATCACTGTCCCTCTCTCCAACTCCACCGTTTAAGTAGCTAGCCACCCAGAAAGGGATGTTGCAATAAACATCCTGTGAGTAGATGGTGTAAAGGAAAAAGCGATCAGAACCTGTGATGTGGTGGTTGGAGCCGTGGCTCCCCGACAAGCTGTAGGTGAGGCACCTATGAGTCAGTCTAACCTTAGGGTCCCTGAGGGTGGCAGCCGACGTGGTCGAGGTATACACACCATTGCCAATCTTTGGCCAGAACATCGCACACCTCAAATCATTCCTAACGGTTTCCCAATTCAACATCTTCTTCAAAAACACTCCCTTCAAAGTCTCATGTTGAGTATACAACCCCAATCTCCATCCAAGCTCAATAACTGAACAAGTCCTAAGCTCACCCCCCAGCCTAAAATAAATGGTGTTAGCACCAAGGTTGTTTCTCGCCTCCCTCACATGAAAGCGAAAAGTAGCAAAGAACTCACGTACCAACTCATCATAGACGGGCTCTCGGATCCTAAACAACCTTTCCTATTGAGGGCCCGTGAAGTCATCAGTTCGAAAGCTCTCAAGGAAAGCCCCCTCGAGACCCTTCTCTCTAAGGAAATTCCAGTCAAGTACAGCCCCATTATCAATTTGGTGGTGGAGTAATTCGGTGTATTTAGCCGTGGAAGCATTGTCATCGAACACGCTCCAACTAAGGACCGTGTCACCTATGTTTCGCGTTGGGGTCTTGAAGAACTCCCTCGGCTGGGTCGGTGATGCTTATGCATTTCCTAGAACAAAAAAAGAAGGAACAAAATGGATTAGTTTGCTAATCGGGGAAGTGACAATTTTCTGCAGACACCTGACGCCATCACCCTTTGCGAGGTGACGCCGTCAGGCTTATCAATATTCAAATCCGAGATTTACGAGGGAAAAATAAATATTCAAACTTCAAGTTCATAAACCAAACACCCCCTTTCGCAGCAAAATGGGCAATTGGTCTATAGACCACGGTTCAAATTCGTTATTTGCCCAATTAGTGAGTAAACCCCGCTCCTTGCTAATCATCTAATGCCTTAATGATTGTTAAACCAACCTCAATTAAAGGGCATTACGAGTTCTAAGCATGGATTCAACCTAGGGTTTCACGAGTTGAGGGTTTTCAAAATTGACGAATCCTATAAATAATTGAAGCGAAAAGAATGAATAAAGATTACTTACCATATGGAGATTAGCAACGGGAGGAAGCGAATCGGACCTTGAAGATTCGGAGGTGGGGTTAGAGTGGATATGGTTGGTGGGGTTTGTGGTGAAAGGGATAGATATAAGATTAAAATTGTTGTCTAGTCGAGGTGACGGCGTCACCCTTTGAGTCTGACACCGTCAATCCTTTGACGGTGTCACAAATTACCCCCTGCACTTTAGTGAACAACTCGTCATCGTTATCAATCATGGCTAGTTTGTGTCGTTCAACAAGTTCCACCTGGGTCAAATGTTTTGTTGCTGTAGCGAGGAGAAGTATAATTTTGGATAGGGTCGCTTATTGCCTTGCCCGGATCCCCGTCTTCCGCTTGGTGAATAATGGGTGAGGGAAGGAGTTGGTTCAACGAGGTTTTCGAAAAAGGAGTGCGTTTGAGTTGAGTTTTTTGCATGCATGGATTGAAGCCAAAGGATAGTTTACTCACCTCAGGAAAATCAGTGGGCATGACTTGTAAACTTCCTATAAAGATATCGTGAAGCTGAGGATGCATTTTGTTGAGAAGGAGTTCAGGAGAGTGATGGTGATTCAAGGGTGGATTCCTTGGGAGACGTAACCCAAAGTCATTCTTGCTAATCGTTTCACTAGGGAGTGCGAAGATTTTCTCAATCTTCTTATCGGCACTTTCTTCCCTAATTTTCTCCCGGATCCTTGAGATGAAGTCATCGGCCATACTCATGAATATTTTGCGGGTTTCTTCCATACGAGCTTCTAATTGCTGAATCTGTTTCTCTTGGTTATCCACGACAGTTACCATTATTTCCTCGAACTCCTCTTGTCGTGAAAATCCAGGAAACGTATATCCAACATTTGCCATATGCACCTCAGCCCGCGTTAATTCTTTAACCTGCCTTTCTATGTCATCAAATAGCTGCTCTTGGGTCGTGTTCATGTAATCCAGGCTTCCTTCCCCTAAGAACATTGGGTCCTCCCATTCTTCCTCTTCGTATCATGCTAGGTCCTCAATGACCTCCCAGCATTTATCAATGCTGAGTCTGCTTAATCTGCCATTGGCGGCGTAGTCTATGGCCTTCCTAGTTTGAGGATTGACTTTTTCATAGAAGATTTGAATTTGAAATCAACGTTTAAGACCGTGGTGAGGGATGTTTTGGAGCAAGTTCTTTAATCGAGTCCATGCCTCATAGAGGGTTTCACCTTGATGTTGTTGGAACACCAAGATGTTATTCCTTAGCTTTGTGGTTCTTCCCGGTGGGAAAAATTGAGCAAGGAAGCGAGTGGTGAGATTATCCCAAGAGGTAATGGATCCTGCGGGTAGACGTTCTAGCCACTGACTAGCTTGGTCTTGCAGAGAGAATTGGAAGAGACGTAATCGGGTAGTCACTCGAGTTTCAACATTAAGGTCTATGGAGTCCACGATTTTAAGAAAGTCCTTGAGATGTTGATTTGTATCTTCGAAACAAAGTCTATGGAATGCACATCCGCTTTGCACCAACCGGATGGTGGCGAATCGCAAGGGAGACACATTGGCTCCTTGGGTGAGCTCAATGGTATCTTGATGGCTAGGACGGGAGTATTCTCGTAAAGTACGGGCTCTAGGAGGTTGGTTTGGTTGGGGTGGGTTGTTGGGGTCGAGGATATTACCACCTTCCATGATGTCGGATGGTAATGGTTACGAACAAAAACATGAAAAAAAAGATAAACTAAAGAAATCCTAGAAAAATTAAAATAAATATTCTCACTAGAAAGGATTCTAATGAGTAGACCTAAGTAAAAATAAAATTTTCACCCTAAACAATAACTATTCCCCGGCAGCTGTGCCAAAAACTTGATGCGCGGGTTTTGCAACCTATGCACTTAGGTTTTACCTCTCAAGGGATCTTGAGAAGCTTACAACCCACACCAGGCAGTGTACCTGACCGATGTAGTGTAGTGAAGTGGCAAGTACCGGGGGATTGATCGTTCTCTCGGGGAATAGTGTCGTTAGGCTTGAAAAGCTACTCTAATTAGGTCTAAGGGTTGAGGGATGATTCTTTTTGTATTTTTATGTTTTATGAAAGCAAGTAAAAATCTCGGTTTTGGAAGGAGTGGGCGGAATTAGTTGCTAGCCAACTAACCCAAATATATACTTTTGCAAATAAAATTAAATAACAAGAAAATTAAAGTGCTTGTGAAACTTATAAATGAGAAATATGTGCTTACTTAGATTTCTTTACTCCCTAGCTATCTTTTATATGTTAATTGGTTTGTTGTGATTACGTGGATGACGGGTTGTATTCCTTTAAACCATTCGTAGGGCCGTGTACGATCTTCCCTAACTCTATAAGCTCCTACTTCACTCCTATGTCGAGCCGATATAAGCTCCTAACATGGGATCATTAGAATTCGCTCATGCATTAAATACAACCAAATAATGGTAGTACACATCTGATTCATGTTTCTTAAGACGTTCAAGCAAGTTACCCTATAGGAGGTTAGCCAGTTTTTTGAAGCCTAACATCGACTTCACCCAACCACAATAATCACAAGAAAACCAACAATATATAATCAATAGCTAGGTTTCATTAGATCTAAGCAAACACAATAAAGACCTAGCCTAACATGTTAATTAAAAGACAAGCACAAGATGTAATCAAACAACACATAGACATATTGATTGATTTGAAAGAAGACTTATATTTAATTAAACATCAAGGTTTCAAGGGTGAAAAACCCTTAAAAATACTGTGGAATACGAGCTAGGGTTTTTCCCAAAAGTTGCACACTAATGAATGAAAATTAGAAACGTATATATAGATTTTACAAGCTGACGGCGTCACGTTCTAGTGCGTGACGCCGTCACCTCGCCGCCAAACAATAATTCGGATTGCTCAGATCCACTTCTGACGCCGTCCCCTTATAATTCTTCCAGGCTGTCTCCCTTTACCACATAACGTGACGGCCTAGGCGTCACAAAGCGTGACGCCGTCAAAAAAAATCTCTGGGGCGTCTCGTGTAAACTTCGTATCCATCTCTTTGTCAAAGCGTGACGCCGTCACATTCCAAAGCATGACGCCGTCAGGTATTTTTTCCAGCATATTTTGAGACTTTGTCGTTTTCTTCACTTTTATGCTCCAAAAACGTCCAAAATAGCTTCTTTTCCAGATTTCCTCTCCAAAGTACCTAAAATGACAAACGGAACAATTTAGGGCAATATTTGATCAAATAATTACGGATTAGGGCTTAAATGAACCCCTAAAAGTGGTACAGTTTTCACTTCATCAAGTATGTAATTCTACTCCCTTCTCCCCACTTGAGTTGTACATAGTTCCTTTTGTACATAAAATAAAAATAAAGAGGAAAAGTAGAATTAGAATGAGAACTTCCCTGAAATTCGCTCTTGATAATGGAAGAAGGATCATGTTGAAAAACGTGCCTTCGCTTAGCCTAATGAGCAAACTTCAATTCCCTAGAATCACACAACTACCAAAAGCATAAAACCTAAAAAGAAAAAGAAAAATAAAAATAAAAACCTAACTCACTTTCTTAGGAATCACGGTTGCATTTAGTGTATGCAACAAGCCTTTTAAACCACTTGGTGTCCCAAGTGGACGAGTGAAGTCTCGTGAGGGTTTACAGGGAACACACCCACAAAGTTCATTTAAAAACTGAAAGAAGTTTAAATAGTGTTTTATAAAATACAAAGCATTTTTAAGGTACAGAAGGTAGCTACGGCGTAGTTGAAAGGGGGTGCTACGCCGTAGTTGCTAATTTTATCCAGAATGACACCTGGGGTTTGTACGGCATAGTCAATGGAGGAGCCACGCCGTAGCAAAGGTCTGGAGAATTTTTGTTTGTGCAAAAGTCCAAAAATTAGTTCCCCATCGCAATGCTTCATTTAGTACCTGCAAATTATTAGTACAAAACATACCAAACCAACAAAATAAAGAAAAATAAAAAGAAAAGGATAATTCGAGTTGTCTCCCGAAAGAGCACTTTTGTTTATTATCGAGTCTTTAAGTTAGACTCACTGCCGCGCCTTTCAAGTAGGTTCTAGGGCAATCTTGCCCTTGTTCTTGTTCCACGAAGTCGGTGAGTGGTCCCAAACATTAGGAGCGATATACGGTGTCATGCTATACCGATTTTCAACTAAGAAGTTAGCCTTGACCGATTCGTCACGATATTGCATCTTCATTTGCTTGTTTAGTTGTATTTCTCCGAACTTCACCTTAATCCATGTTTCGAATGAGATACCATGCTAGCCTACTTGATTTCTCTTGTGCGCATTAAAACATGCCCATTTGTCACGTTTGGATTGATTTATTTCAGGCATCCTTCCTGCATCACGTTCTTTTTTGCAAGGATCGCATGTAGGCCAAGCTTGGGTTGTTCCTCTATATGTCTTAATGGCGAGTGTACAATAGTGAACTGTCCATTCCACCGTTTCGTTCAACTTTGCATTCATGAAATGGGCTTGAAACCATGTTTTATTAATTATCCGCTCATCTTCAAAACACCACCAAACCTTAGCTTCCTTCTTTAATCTCCTAATTCGAAACATTCCCCCTCCATTGCAATATTTGACAAGGGGGTCACATGTAGGCAGAGTTATTTTTGACCCGTTGACCATGGTTGTTGATGGTTCACAACAATGAAGTTTTGCTGCAACAGTCACCGGTCCTCCTTCCTCATCCCCTGTTTCTAATCTCTCATCCTCTTCATCAGTGTCAGCCAAAAAGATTCATCATCCGGATAAGAGTTGACCTCTTGCTCATACTTAGAGCACAATGGGGTTGTATAAGAGAACACATCATCGGAGATTTGAAGTATTGGTGAGATTTCATCTCCTATCTGATCAGCTTTACAAGAACTTGCTTCTTCCTTATGCAAAGTTGAGGAAACCACACTCATGTTAAACACAATCCTCTCATCGTATACTCCAAACAATATCTCTTTCTTAAACACATCTATTTTGGTGTGTGCAGTGGCGAGATATGGTCTTCCTAAAATTAGGTCCTCCTTTGGAATGTTAGCCATGTCAATAACTACAAAATCCGCAGGGAATAAAAATTTGTTGATCTTAAGGATGACATTATCTACTATCCCGATAGGGCTCGTTTTAGTAGTGTCAGCCATTTTGACCCACAAACTAGTTTTCCTGAGGCTTGTTAGTTTAAGGGATAGGAATAGAGATAATGGCATAATATTGATACTAGATCCCAAATCGGCTAATGCAAATAAGTCGGAGTTACCAATTTTACAGGGCACCACAAAGCTTTCTGAGCGGTCCTCCTTCTTTGGTAATTGGCAAGGCACCTTTTCATAAGGTTCATTGTTTTCTTCCGAAAGGATGTTCTCTCCATCATCTTCTGTGAAAACTGCTTTGCATGCTACGATAGTCTTCTTATTTTCTTCGATAACGTTATTCTTGTGGATGTTATCAGCCAAATTATCAATCATTGCTTCAAGATTCTTTAGAGATTCATAATGGTTAGCAAGGCTCTTGTTAGTGGCTTATTGAAAGTTCTTCAACCATATATCTTGCTCTCCCTGTTTCTTCCTAGAATCTTCGAGATACTTATTTATAGTATCCTCGAGGTTTGATCTTCTTTCCCCATAAGGTTGCCAATTATATCCAAATGGCACTGTACGATAACCGTTACCTTGGAATGGTCTACCTTCCCCATATTTTACTTCCTTATTTTTCTCATTGCCCTCGTTCAAAGGGCAATCTCTAGAAAAATGGGATCCTTCACATACCTCACAACCAACTTGAATAGCATGGACATTTTCTTTTAGCTTCTTTATGTCATGCCCCAAGCTTTCGAGTTTGTTGGTGATTAGGGTAATTCCATCCGAGTTTCCAGCAATGCTCCTACTATTTCCACCTTCGTGCCACTATTGAGAGTGGCCCGCCATATCTTCAATAGCCTTTAAGGCTTGAGCAGGAGTCATTCCAGGGATTGGTCCCTGAGATTCTAGCATTTGGCGGGTTGAGATGTTGATCCCTTTGTAAAAAATGTTAACCATTTGTTGCTTGTTGAGATCATGAGTAGGGCANCCCCAAGCTTTCGAGTTTGTTGGTGATTAGGGTAATTCCATCCGAGTTTCCAGCAATGCTCCTACTATTTCCACCTTCGTGCCACTATTGAGAGTGGCCCGCCATATCTTCAATAGCCTTTAAGGCTTGAGCAGGAGTCATTCCAGGGATTGGTCCCTGAGATTCTAGCATTTGGCGGGTTGAGATGTTGATCCCTTTGTAAAAAATGTTAACCATTTGTTGCTTGTTGAGATCATGAGTAGGGCACTTGTACAAAAGATCATTGTACCTATCCCAAGCTTGGTACAATGTTTCATCTCCGTCTTGTTTGAAGTTGTGAATCTCTTCAAGCTGTTTTGTCGTCCTTGAAGGAGAGCAAACCCTTGGATGAAATGCTTCTTCAAGAGAGCCCAAGTGTTCACCGTTCCTGCTGGTAACCTATCGATCCATCTTTTTGCTGCTCCAGTCAATGTCATCGGGAATACTCTGAGCATTATCGCATCATGAGATAATCCCAGAATGTTGAACAAACTGACAATGTAAAGAACATTGTCAATGTGCTCATGAGCATCTTCCGTCTTGCTTCCTGAAAATGGGTCTTTCCGCAGTTCCNGCTCCAGTCAATGTCATCGGGAATACTCTGAGCATTATCGCATCATGAGATAATCCCAGAATGTTGAACAAACTGACAATGTAAAGAACATTGTCAATGTGCTCATGAGCATCTTCCGTCTTGCTTCCTGAAAATGGGTCTTTCCGCAGTTCCCTTGTGAATTTATTTTTAATTTTGAACTGAACGTCATTCCCAATAGCTGGCCTACCCAAACCAGGCCCTTGCTCTTCTTGTGTAAGAGCCAAATACTCTTCAAGTGTGAGGTTATCAATGTCAATTTCTGCCATGGTACCTGAAACTTGAGAATAACCGTCAGTATTGAAAAGAAAATAAAACAAAAATTAAAAACTTAAATAAAATCCTAATAGCTCCCCGGCAGCGGCGCCAAAAACTTGATGCAGGTTTTACTGACAAGGTTTTAATTTTTATAATAATCTCGTTTACCTATGGTCTACCTTAATGCACTAACGGGCAGTGTACCCGATCATATGAGGTATAGCTAGATGGTAAAGTCGAGGTCGTCCCAAGAGCTAAGTGTATGGAAATTATCTATGTTTCGTGTCACGTTTAAAAAGGGTTTTTGAGTTGAAAGATTAATTAAACTAATAAAAGTAAATAACAAGACAAGTAAATAAATAGAAGAAAGATCAATAGAGAGAAATAGTGCTAACCTAATTACTACTCTTGTTATCATTATAACTAGTTTTCTATAAGTGCATCCTACCATATCATCTGGGGATTTAATTCATTTCGGATCAGAGGGTTAAATCACCTACGTCTATCTTACACCTTGTCCTATCCAAAACTATTGTAAAGCCTTGGGTTCAATGGTACGAAAATGTAAGAGTCATTAGGTGCCTCTACTAACATGGACAAGTCTAACGGCTTCTGCATGGTCAGATCTTACACCCCTCTAACTATGTTAAGCGTATAGCATTGGTAGGTGGTCCTAGGGTTAATTCGCACGTGTATGGTGATATTGCTATCACCAAGTCACATCCCTAGCGATTTGCTTCCTAGGGTTAATTTGACAAATCTCTTGGGAACAACCAATGCTAAACACTACAGGAACTAGAGTGTCCCAAGACTCGCCATGAAAGTATTCAAACGATAGACAATAGATGCATAGAAAACTAAATCATAATAATAACAATTTCATAACTAGGCTAATACCAAGACATTTTTAGCCACTCATATTCATAGTTGCAGTAAAACAAAATTGTATTATCACAAATGTAAACATGAATCGAAATACAAAACAAAGGAATGAATAAACTTATGATTGGTGTGTGAATTCTCCCTTGGAAATGACTTCTATGAGGCTAGAACTTCGTTCCTCCTGCTCCCTGAGTTTCTCCCAACTTCTGTGTGGTGAAAAGTCAATTAATTAACTCAGAATTAGGGCTGGTATTTATAGGCCCGACTTTGTTACGACATAGCTGATTGAATTGCTACGCCGTAACCTTTGTAAATTGGTGTTACGCTGTAGCTTGATCAAGTTCTACGGGCGTAATGTCTTGATAAGATACTTGCTACGGCGTTGATGCGTGGGTTTTGCAACCTTTGCACTTAGGTTTTACCTCTTAAGGGATCTTGAGAAGCTTACAACCCCCACCAGGCAGTGTACCTGACCGATGTAGTATAGTGAAGTGGCAAGTACCGAGGGATTGATCGTTCTCTCGGGGAATAGGGTCGTTAGGCTTGAAAAGCTACTCTAATTAGGTCTAAGGGTTGAGAGATGATTCTTTTTGTATTTTTATGTTTTATGAAAGCAAGTAAAAATCTCGGGTTTTGGAAGAGTGGGTGGAATTAGTTGCTAGTCAACTAACCCAATTAACTACTTTTTCAAATAAAATAAAATAACAAGAAAAAGTAAATGGTTGTGAAACTTATATGAGAGAAAAATGTGTTTACTTAGATTTCCTTACTCCCTAGCTATCTTTTACCGGTTAATTGGTTTGTTGTAATTGTGTGGATGACGGGTTGTATTCCTTTAAACCATTCGTAGGGTCGTGTATGATCTTCCCTAACTCTATAAGCTCCTACTTCACTCCTATGTCGAGCCGACTAAAAGCTCCTAATATGGGATCACTAGAATTCACTTATGCATTAAATACAACCATATAATTGTAGTACACATCCGATTCATGTTTCTTAAGACGTTCAAGCAAGTTACCGTATAGGAGGTTAGCCAGTTTTCTTAAGCCTAACATCAACTTCACCCACCCACAACAATCACAAACAAACCAATAACATGTAATCAATAGCTAGGTTTCATTAGATCTTAGCAAACACAAGAAATACCTAGCCTAGCATGTTAATTAAAAGACGAGCATAAGATATAATCAAACAACACATAGACATATTGATTGATTTGGAAGAAGACTTATCTTTAATTAAGCATCAAGGTCTCAAGGGTGAAAAACCCCTGAAAATACAGTAAAATACGAGCTAGGGTTTATCCCTAGGGTTCTCCCAAAAGTTGCGGAATAATGAATGAAAATTAGACGAATATATATAGATTTTACAATCTGACGGCGTCACGTTATAGAGTGTGTAGCCGTCACCTCGCCGCCAAAACTCTACTCGGATTGCTCAGATCCATTTCTGACGCCGTCCCTCTTTAAAATCTTCTGGGCCGTCTCCCTTTGTGCTAAAACGTGATGGCCTACATCCATTTACACGTGACGCTATCACGTGTTAAATCTCCAAAATATTTCTTGGGCGTCTAGTGCAAAAATCATCCACGTTGTTGTCAAAGAGTGACGTCGTCACCTGGTAAAGCATGACGCCGTCAGGTACTATTTCCAGCATATTTTGAGACTTTGTCGTTTTCTTCACTTTTATGCTCCAAAAACGTCCAAAATACTTCCTTTTCCAGATTTCTTCTCCAAAGTACCTAAAATGACAAAAGGAACGATTTAAGGTAATATTTGATCAAATAATTACGGATTAGGGCTTAAATGGCCCCCTAAAAGCGTAACACTTTTCGCCTCATCAGGCGTTGTTGCTAGGGTTGCTACGCCGTAACTTCTTCCTTGGCCTCGTTAGTTCTTCACTGCCTCAAATTGGGGCTTACATAGTAGCTGGATAGTAGCATACTCCGTAGAGCCCTTTAGTGGACCTCTACGCCGTAGTCGTAGTATAGGCCACACCGTAGTCTTTATAAATTCCTTCTTATGGCGTATGTAGATGAACCTTTACGCCGTAATCTTCATAAAGTCTTGCTACGGCGTAGCTAGATGAACCTCTATGCCGTAGTGAGTGCAAAAGTCATAATTTCCACATATTTGCTCTTAAGTCCTTCCATTTCCGCGTATGTTCGTTCTTTTACTCATCTTTACCCTGAAACCAAAATAGCAAGAAATAAGAGTATATATTCTTCATACAAATAGAAAAGATAAGCATTTTAGGGGGAAATTAACACTTAGATCATGGATAAATTGGATGTTATCATAACGATAAGTACTATACTTGAAACCTCTAAGGATTAGCTTTGGCAAGTTATCCTTTTCGTCCCCTCATGGTTGGTCTGCAGACCCCATGACCCGGACTGTTAGTACAGTTTCATGAGCTTAGTGCAACAACACCTCTCTCTTCAGTATTGTACTGATCATACAATACTAACACAAACTGTTTAAATACGGTTTCTACCACTTTACATGGGTGTAAAACAACGTAGCCCATGCTTTACTAAACTTGTATTCACACTACTACTACTTAACCTATGATTCTCACTCAACACCTAGTGTTGACTCTATAAGCATGTATCGTAGGTATATAGCCATTATGGAGCTATGGCAGGAAGTGGCACTGAACTCGGAGGACTTTCAACCTTGTTATCATTCAAACATTATTTCATACTTAGATTCACGGGACCTCGTCTTAATAAAACTCTAATATTTTTATGAATGATAACTTATTTATAAAAATGTTACTTTTCGAGTCGTTTACTATTATTGTGACTGTGATTCCATGAAGTAATACCCCAACCCTAAATCCGCTGCGATCCTTGAAAATGGGGGTGTTACACCTACAACTCATGGTTTCTCTAATGCTATCGTTTTCCCTATTGAACATACTAACGGAATCTTACATGCAAATGACGTTTGGCTTGTCCAAAATGTGTGCAAGTTCAATGGGTTGAAAACCGAAGATCCAATTCAACTTATTAAAGATTTCTTGAAAATAGTTGATACCATCAACGCAAATGGAGCCACACGAGATACATCTCGTTTACGTTTTTTCCCTTTCTCTCTTTAAGGAAGAGCAAAAGATTGGTTGGATAGACTTCCTCCAGGATCAATCTTTACATGGGAACAACTCATTTCTAAGTTGTACGATAAATTCTTCCCACCAGGCAAAACCTCAATAATTAGAGACAAAATCCTCCGGTTTCGCCCAGGAACAGATGAACCTGTCTATAAATCCTGGATTCGCTTTAAAGACCTCATACATCATGGCATCGAGCTTTGGCTCCTTGTAAAAATCTTTTATGATAGTATCTCTCATAGTGACCAGCATGGGATCGATTATTCAGTTAAGGGGAGAATCTCCAACTTAAGTGCTGAAAAAGGGTGGAATAGGATCGAAGAATACACTCTGGATCAAGACAACAATTGGGATGAACCCAATATGGTCATGAGTGTATCTGAGATATCACAACCACCTACCCAAGAAAGTCGCTTANTGTAAAAATCTTTTATGATAGTATCTCTCATAGTGACCAGCATGGGATCGATTATTCAGTTAAGGGGAGAATCTCCAACTTAAGTGCTGAAAAAGGGTGGAATAGGATCAAAGAATACACTCTGGATCAAGACAACAATTGGGATGAACCCAATATGGTCATGAGTGTATCTGAGATATCACAACCACCTACCCAAGAAAGTCGCTTAAGAAGGCTACAGGAAAACTATCATATCTAAGAAAGTCGCAAAACACTCGAGGATTAGTGAACCTGTTGGAGTATGCTCGTGTCATAATAACTAATTATATGGCTAGACATATGTGCACATGGGGTCACACACATATACACTTAGGTACCACTTTATATGTCGTGTTTATTGTATTTACGATATATAAATAACCTTACGTAACACGAGAACTCTATCGGGCGTCCAATGACTAAGTAATGGACTTAATCTATTGGACTTGGAAAACATATGGGAGGCCCATATGAGCCCAAGAGGGGGCCGGCCATTAGGGGCTTTTCAAGAGGGGAAGGATTTGATTTTTTGGTCAAGTATATGAGTGATAATCTCCTTATTATNTACGATATATAAATAACCTTACGTAACACGAGAACTCTATCGGGCGTCCAATGACTAAGTAATGGACTTAATCTATTGGACTTGGAAAACATATGGGAGGCCCATATGAGCCCAAGAGGGGGCCGGCCATTAGGGGCTTTTCAAGAGGGGAAGGATTTGATTTTTTGGTCAAGTATATGAGTGATAATCTCCTTATTATTAGTTAACTAATTACCAAAAAAATCTCTCCCTCTCACCCTCTCATCTCACGGCACAAAACAAAACACCCTCATAGGATTTTTGTTTTCTTGATCTATTGATTTGAATCTTGTCTATTCAAAGGCAATAACAAGGTTACGGGGTTAAAGACTAGCATCAAAGGGGTATACAAGGAGGTGTAGTGTTGTTGGATCGTTATACTCTGACCAAACTACTTTATTATAGCTTGTCTAAGGTTTAGCAGTCTTGGATAAATCCTAAACTACTAATGATGAAACACTGAATTACTCTATTAAACATGCAGAATTACTTAACAAAGCTAAGAAGAATTATAACAACTTAAACACTTTATATTAATCAAACTTTGAACCTGCTAATTGTACAGATTCACAAACAACCCTAATATAGCTAATATCGAACTTTAGCTTTTCTCTAAGAGTATTTGTATCTCTAATAATGACTTAGGGATCCTTTAATAGGCACAAGGAATACCCTAGTCGATTTACAATACTTGAACGACAAGTATACAAACTCTAGCTTTATAATATTCTAGATTATACATAATATTCCTAATCTATTCTTCAGTCTTTATCTTCAAGCAGTACTTTGACTTTATCAACGAGCAGTACTTTGATCATAAGCAGTACTTTGACTTTAAACACTTTAGCAGCACTTTGGTCTTCAGCAGTACTTTGATCTTTTATACCCCAACAATCCTCCCCTAACTTGAATTCTACTTGTTTGAGTTCAAGTTTCCATGTGTAAGCTTTGTCTTCAAGGAAAGGTTGTCTTCTTTGAAAGTCATACTCGTTATTTTGTTATCATCAGCATAAAGTATCTGCAATCTTTATCAGCAACAATCTTTTTGTCTTTACAGCATCTTAATCCCTTCTCAGCTACTCAGCAACATAAGGTACATCAAATCATATTCAGTTTCATACTATTCTCATCACTTCCAGGTGTGTAAACTCCTGTGAGAGGTGAATCATTGAAAATTAATGGATTTTGATGTCTCTTTACCAAAGCCATTAACTCTGGAGTAGCCAATGTTTAGGTTAAGTAAACCATGGTACATTGATAACCATATGATTTTTAGCAAATCATCAGCTATCAACGGATTTGAGTAGTCTTTACCAAAAGCCGTTTGCTTATGGACTAGTTAGTTCTTAGATCTTAACCATGGTGAACTAATTACCATATAAATGGATTTTCCACAGCCTTTACCACAAGCCATTTTCTTGTGGGCTAGTCAACTCTTCACTTATTTCAGATATGGTGAGTTGAAACCATACAATTTTTAGTAAATTGTCAACTAAAAACGGATTTGATTGTCACATCAGAGCCGTACCCTCATGATGAATCAAACTCTTTCTTGTCTGTTAAACATGGTGAGTTGAATACCATTTGTTGTGTAGTACAAGTACTAACACCATGTTTTACTCAAAAACAATTTGTTGCTGTAATTATTTGTGCTTCAAAAATTATTTTGCACATGACAAAAATTGTTATTCCAAAAGAATGTAACTGGTTTTAAGCTGCAAGCAGTACTTTGGGAAAGTACTGTTTGATCAGCAGTACTTTGAATAAAGTACTTGTTTATTCAAAAGATTTTATACAATTAAGATCATACCAGTATTTTTCAATCATCATCCTTCAAAATTGTCCAATTGATGAACAAATTAATCACCATTAGAGCTGTTTCATCTTCTTCTTCAACTTCCATACCATGATCCAGCATCCTCAGCATCAAATCTCTTGTAAGAGGATATCTCCTTTCTGCCAGCATGTAGATCATTGTACCATCTTCCAGCTCTAAGGTATGAACACCAGCATTTGAAAAGAATCTCCAGCTTAGAATCTCCCATACTTCTTGATCTTTCCAAATATCATCTGTGCTAGTTTCTTCTGTTTCCCACATAGTAGTCAAATCTCCCAGCAATACTACACCAATTCCATTGAGTGGAATATCTTTAAAATAAGCTTGAATTTGTTGATGTAGATCAAACAAATCTTCTCTATTTATCAGGTGCAATATATCAACCAGCAGATTGAATGCTCTAAAACTTTCATCTTTTCTATGGAAAACAAAATAATCACCATCCTTTTCTGATTCAATAACCTCTAAATCAGATATCTTTGATTTTGTAGTAGAAACTTCTTCTGACTTAGGAAGCTCAAAATCAACAACTCTTAAATAATTTCTCAGTTCATCAACAGTATTGGTCCTTAACTCTATAGTAAGTTTAGACTTCTTTGATGACTGTGACCTAGTTGTTATTCTCTTTCTTTTGTTGCTTTCTTCCATTAGCTTCCTTCCTTCTACAGTATCATAACCAACAATGCCATCTACTTGTCTTTGATATTCAGCTCTGACAGCATCATATAATTCCTTCATTTGTGAGTGATTCAACTTGTTCAGACCCTTGTATCCTCTTCCTTTCAAATAGCCCATATAAAAATTTCGTTCTTGAGCCTTTGTCATTGATTTCTTTGGTTGAACAGCAGCTTCTTGTCTTTCTTTTTCATACTCAGCATCAAGTTCTGCTTGAAGCTTCTTAACAGCTGCTTCACTTTGAGCTTCTTGATAAGCCCTTATCTGCTCCATAGTGAATAATTTCTTTTTCTTCTTCTTCTCTGATTCCACCAGAATTCCTTTTCCTTTATCTTTAGGATCAATTGCTTGAGTGGGCTTAGGAGAAGGTTGCAGATCTTGAGTTTGTTCAACTCCAGGAATACTAATACCTCTAGGTCTTGACATATTGAGCATAATCTCAGCAATGGTTTCATCATCACTGTTAGTAGGCTTAATCATCTCCTCTTCTTTCTGAACTGGATTTGATGGACCCACATCTTCTTCAAAGTCCAAGGTCCTTGGTGTAATGTGAAACTGTCTCATAGTACTTTGAGCAGTATCTTCATTATTAATACCAACACCAGTACCTTCCAGATCCAATTCTTCTGTATCACCACTTCTGACTTGAGTGTAAGCTTCTTGAAGATTTACTTGCTCAGTCTCATCACTTCTTCTTACAACAATATCTTGATGAGAAATTTGTTCTTCAAGTGGTGTCTGTAGAGTATTTTGATCAGCAGTCTTTTCATCCACAGTCTTTTGATCATACACAACATCTTCATTATTAGCATCTTCATTCAAATTCACATCTTCCTTATTCCTCCCCAATGTGAATGAAGATAGCTTTCTTAGCCTCCTCTTCTTTGACTTAAACTTCTGGAGACCTTCTGAAGAATGTTGAATGAGAGACTTAACCAATTTCTTCAAATTCTTGTACTTCTTTTGAAGATTTGTCAAAGTAGTAGCTTGATCATCATAAGCTCTTTTCAGTTTCTTTAATTCTCTTGTCAAAGCATAATTGTCCATAACATCATCTTCATCTGGTGTATCCTCATCAGCCGTCACTCCCTCATCTCCTCCAGATGTCTGATTTCCATTTGTGGAAGTATAATCATTGGGGGTGGGTGGTTGACTAACACCAAGATCTGAGTCATCTAGAGTAGTACCTTGCAGAGAAACAGTCTTTTCTACAGAAGCAGTCTTTTCATGTGAGACAGTCTTTTGAGATGGAGTTGAAGCAGAATCTCCATGTTCAGAAACATCCTCTGAATCCTCTTGAACAGCATCCCTAACAGCTTGTGTTACCTCCAACATATACTCGGTAAGAGGTGTATCTTGACCAGAAAAGAGAGGACTCTTTGTGGCCATGAAGGTAAACACCTTATCAGGAAGCACAACAACTGGTAAAAATTCTTGAGGCTTAGGAATACCTTCAAGCTGCTTATTCAAAAACACTTGTATGAACCTAGGATACATCAAGAATGGAGAATTCTTCTTTATGTGATTAATCATTCCATTTAAAATCATCCAAGAGAAGTTGAATGGCTGATTAGTTGCCAATCCTACCAAAGCAGATGCTATGGTTTTGGGAAATTCATTCCAAGCAGTACTCTTGTTGCTTAGACAATGAAGAAGTACATGAATCAAGTAATTCCAATGAGGACTGAATAAGGGTTTGTCAAAGGTGAGTTTTCGAAGTGAACCCTCATATCCAAGATCCCTAAGTGTATCCCAAATAACCTGTTTAACAAAACAAGCAGTACCTTCTTCATCATTAAACTGAAGGTCTGCTCTGATTTGAGCCTCTGTTATACGAATATTGCGACCAACTACCTTAGCAGTAATAAACCAAACATCCAATTCCTCCCATCCAGCAGTAGCAGTAGCCCAAAATTCTTGAATCCAGGGTCCAATAACATCAGGGTTAACCAAAATAGCATAGTTGATTGGAGACCCAGCAAGGAAATAAATGATATCATGAAAAGCAACATTGAATTCAGTCTTATCTAAATTGGCTACCATATTGTGACGATTACATGTTGAACGAGCCGTTTGAGTACGGTTTGTGAAAGTAATATGTGAAAAACGGCGAAGGTGAAGCGGAAGTTATAATAAAAGAGAAAAGGGTGGTAGGGTTAAGTAAGTATGGGTATGATTTATAAAATCAAATCCCAATAAATACTCAATATTGTTATTTTCATCCCTTATTTCTTTCCAATTTTTTAAATATCAGTTACCATAAATAATTGACCGTTGTATAGTAACAGTACTTCCACGTCAGCATAACAGTACTATCACATAGCCGTTGAGCAGTACTTTCACCATACAGAACTCAATTGCCTATAAAAAGACTCTTCATCCATATGCATCTTCATCACAAAATCATCCCAAAAACTTCAATAAACTTCTTATCATCACATAACATCACCATGAGCAAATCACCATTTGTGTACACCTCATCAAATACTGATTCAGATAATGAGATAAAGTATTATTCTGACCCTAGTTCTGATTCTTCAACAGGATGGAGTAGCTATTTTCCTCCTATGACAACAGGTTCCTCCAAGAGAAACAGCAAGAGAAAGGCACCAACTGCTGATCCTCCTACACAACTAGCCAAAGAACTGCCAAATGCTTTGACTTATGCCTTGGAATCTGCAATGAAGAACATGAATTGGTCTGCTCAATAAGGCCCAAGTGTGAAGCCATCAAAGCCAGAACGTCCTCCAAAGCAAGTGCTGTTCCTTCCATGCCCAAAGATGCAAGCATCTTTTGAAGAGAATAGAAAGAAATCTCAGAAGGCAAAGCACAACAAGGGAAAAGGGAAAAAGCCTATGGAGTAGGTTTTCTAGGTTGTAGTAGGATTGGTGTAGGTTTGCTTTTATGTGTAACACTGTTGGTGTAATGTCTTTGTCTTCAAGATGAATGTAATGTGACTTTTATGAATAAAAGTGTTGTTTCTTAGAATGAATGATGAATGTAGCCTCCCCTCAAATAAGAAACAACTGCTAATGCCTCCCCTCAAAAGTAGGCCTAAAAATTAATCATACCAAAACTTACCACCAAATGCTTAAATCTTGTAACATCAAAGCCTTTAGTAAGTAGATCGGCTACATTATCATCTGTATGAATCTTGACCACATTAATCAACCTGTGCTCATAACAATCTCGAATGAAGTGATGTCTAATTTGAATATGCTTAGTCTTTGAATGATACACTGGATTCTTCACAATACAGATAGTACTCTCATTATCAATGTTGATAGGAGTATTCTTAAAATTGAATCCATAGTCCAAAAGCTGATTTTGCATCCAAAGCACTTGTCCACAACAACTTGCAGCTGCAACATATTCTGCTTCTGTAGATGAGGTTGCTGCAATTGTTTGTTTCTTACATTGCCATGAAACTAATCTTCTTCCAAGATATTGGCATCTACCAGTGGTTGATCTTCTATCAAAGTTATCTCCAGCATAGTCACTATCTGAAAATGCTTGCAAGTGAAAAGGTGACTCCCTAGGATACCACAATCCTAATTTAGGTTGATACTTGAGATAAGCAAAGATCCTTTGAACATCATTCATGTGTGAAACCTTGGGTGAAACTTGATATCTTGCACATAAGCAGAGTGCAAACATGATATCAGGTTTCGAGGCAGTTAAGTACATGAGACACCCAACCACTGATCTGTAAAGCTTGACTTCCACTGGTTTTCCATCTTCATCCTTTCCAAGTGAGTTTAAGGATTTAATAGGTGTAGTAACTGGCTTGATAGTATTGAGGTTAAACTTCTTAAGAATGTCAGTGACATACTTGTCTTGGCTTATGAAAATACTAGTACTTGACTGTTTAACTTGAAGTCCCAAAAAGAAAGTAAACTCACCCATTGAACTCATCTGAAATTCTTTTTGCATAAGTTCTTCAAACTCTTTCACCATGGATTGTTTTGTAGCACCAAAAATAATATCACCCACATACACTTGAACTAGCGTGATATCCTTTTTGTCTCTCTCATTGAACAAAGTCTTATCTATGGCTCCTCTCCTATAGCCATGTTGTAACAGAAAATTTGAAAGTCTTTCATACCAAGCTCTAGGGGCTTGATGAAGACCATACAGTGCTTTAACAACTTTGTAGACTTTGTTTATATGTTCAGGATCTTCAAAACCAGGAGGTTGTTTGACATAAACCTCTTCTGTAATTTTGCCATAAAGAAAGGCACTCTTGACATCCATTTGATAAACTGGGAATCTCATATAAGAGGCAAAAGCAAGAAATAATCTTATAGCTTCAATTCTTGCTACAGGAGCAAAGACTTCATCATAATCAACTCCTTCTTCTTGTCTGTATCCTTGAGCAACCAGTCTTGCTTTGTTCTTGATGACATTACCTCTTTCATCTCTTTTGACTCTGAAAACCCATCTTGTACCAATGACCTTCATGCCATCAGGTAAATCACATAAGACCCAAACTTCTTGAAGTTTAAACTGTAGAAGTTCTTCTTGCATAGCTTCAACCCAGCTTTCTTTGGATAAAGCTTGCTTTATGTTCTTGGGTTCTTCTTGAGAGATGAAGCAAGCAAATAAACAAGTCTGTTGATCTTTATGATTCAACCTGTTCTGTTTATAGACAAAACTAAGTAAAGCATTTTGAGGCTTAGTCATGCTTTTAGCTTTTGATCTTGTAAGAACACCAGAAGTAGGAGAACCAATAATCTTGTTTGTAGGATGATTCTTATGTACTCTTGAAGTGTGAGTTGTTGGTACAGTAAGATCATCTTCCAAATTTGTTTGATCAGGACCTTGTTCACCAAAAATTCCTTCATCTTGCAACTCATCATCTGATTCTTCAAATGGAGGCATGGATGAACCAGGCCAATCTTCAGTATTTGTCCAAGTATTTGACTTGATTCCCCTAGAAGTACCTTCATCTTGAGTAGCAGTACTTTGATCCAAAGTACTGGGATCCAAAGTACTGTTCTTCAAAGTGCTGTCAGTTGAAGATTTAGAATTTTCTTTTGTCTGTTCTGCTTCATAAGCTCGTCTTAGATCATCTTCATAGGACTTTGCAAGTGTTTCTTGAAAAAGCATCCTATTTAATTCATCTTGTATAGCTTGATCTTCATCAGAGACTGTTGTGGTTGAGTTAACAGTATCTTGCTTATCATTAGCAGTACCTTGGTTTTTATTGACAGTACTTTGTTCTTTGTCAGCATCTGTAGGACTAGCATTGACACCATGAACTATGAACTGTGAATTGTCTTCTTCTGAATGGACAACTTGATTCTCCCCCCTAACAGGCACATAGTTCATAGAAGGAGTCAATATATCAAGATCAAACATCCAATCAGGACCTTTACCTTTCTGGTTTGGTAGATCTTCAAGGAATTCAACATGAAGACAGTCTTGAACCTTCTTTGTAACTTTGTTATACACCCGAAAACCTTTACTGTTTGTAGAATAACCCAAGAGATATCCTTCCTCAGACTTGCCATCAAATTTTCCCAAATTGTCAATGGTATTAAGAATAGTAAGAGGACATCCAAAAGGCTTCATAAAGCTGATACTAGGTTTTCTGTCCATCAATAATTCATAGGGTGTCTTCATTTGAGGTTTGGTGATAGAAACTCTATTCAAAATATAGCAAGCAGCACTTACTGCTTCAGCCCAAAACTGAATAGGTAAGAGTGAGTCTGCTAGCATAGTCCTTGCTGCTTCTATCAAAGTTCTGTTCTTTCTTTCTGCAACTCCATTCTGCTGAGGAGTTCTTGCAATACTGAATTCCCTCTTGATCCCCTTGTTAGCACAAAAGTCATCCATAAGTTTGTTCTTGAACTCAGTCCCATTGTCACATCTAATACCTCTAACCTTGTGTCTTAACTGATTTTCCAGGGAGATGATTAAATCATGAATGGCATCAAATGTCTCATCTTTAAATCCCAAGAAAAAGACCCAACTAAAATGACTGCAATCATCTGTGAAAACTAAGCAGTACTTCTTCTTGTTGAGGCTTGAAACAGAAACAGGTCCAAAAAGATCCATATGCAACAGCTCCAAAGGTTCTCTTACAGTTCTTTCCTCAAGCTTCTTACAGGAGACTTTATGTTGTTTACCCTTCTTGCAGGCCAAGCATGATTGATCAGTCTTGAAAGTTTTGGAAGGTAAACCTCGAACTAGATTGCCTCTGACTAACTTGTTGATGTTCTTAAAATTCACATGACCTAGTCTTCTGTGCCATAGATGTGCTTCTTCAACTGATGCTTTAGCTACTAAACATGTAACTTTCTCAGTAGCTAAGATATTCTTCATATCAATGCTGTACACATCATTGGTCCTTGTTGCCCTTAAGACAACTAATTCTTCAGCTTCAAACTTGAATTCAGGTGAGAGAATTAAACATTCTGCATCAGTGAACAAGATAGGGTACTTCTTGTCATAGATCTGAGAAACTGATAGTAAATTGAACTTGAGCTCCTTCACATAGCTGACATTCTCAAAGTCAATCTTTCTAGTCTTGATAGTTCCTTTGCCTGTAATTCTCCCTCCAGTAGCATCATCCCCAAATGCAACTTTTCCTCCAAAAAATGGCTTAAAATCTGACAGAATCTGCTTTTCTCCTGTCATGCTTCCAGAGCAACCACTATCAACAATCAAATGATCTTTAAGTTCCTCTTCTGGGTTGCCCTGCACAAAGATAAGAAAGTTAGTTTCTTTTAGGAACCCAAGCCATTATTGACTTGTGTTCCCCTTGTGGAGTCACATACTTAAAATATTTAAGTATGTAATTCCCACTATCTTTTAAAACATGATCAATAACTTTCTTTTGTTCAAAAACTTGATCTTTGTTAGAAAAACAACTTTCTTTTACAACAGCATGTTCTTTTTCACCCACACTTTCTGAAAGTACTGGTTTGTCCCTAGCAGTACTTTCCTTTTTGACCCACATAGTTTTAACTTTTTGGGTTAAGGTCTGTGGTTTAGGTACTCTATTGTAAGGCCTCTTAGATGTAGAGAAATTGGTATCATGTCCAGGAGCTCGCTTTGAAACATTTGGTCTTACATGAGTAGTACCTTGATTAGGTGAAAATCTCCTAACAGTTTGAGAGAATACTGTTTGTGGCTTACCAGTACCTTGAAAAGAATGACCTGAAGGTACTGGTTGTTTAGAAAAAGTTCTTTTCTGTTGAGGGTACCTATATGATTTGGTGAAATTACTATGGTTGACCCTTCTAGAATAATTCCAAACAGGTTTGGGTGAAGCTGGTGTAGTAACTGTTGGCCTATGTTGTGCAGATTTGGTCTTTGGGTATTGACTTAAGTAATTTGAATGCAGGGTACAGTCTTTTATCAAATGATTAGGACTATAACAAACAAAACACAATTTTTGATTCATTGACCCAAATCCAGATCTTTGAGGAGTATACCCAAGACCAGTGTGACTTCTAGGTGAATAATGAGAAGAGTTTCTAAAGTTAGCAGTATGTTGGAAAGAATTCTTTGAGGGAACTGCTGAGTGACTAGCAGTCCTTTGATTAAAGTGAGAAAATACTGCTGGTTTTGAAAAAGGTTTAGAGAAACTCTTATCATTAACATTATTCCCTGATCCCCTAGTATTCCCATGATTCTTAAGAATCTCAACTTTGACTTCAGATGAACCTGGATTAGATTGACCCTTAAGTTTATTCCTAAACTCTAGATTGTCTACTCCATAACAAGAAACATCTTTCCTAGGTGGTTGAAAACTTCCAACAGCATGAGGAACTGCATGATACCCCTCATCTTTCTTAAATTCAGGAGGTGTTGGGCTTATGGGTTCCTCACTACTAGATCTGTTTTCTTCTGAGCAAGTTTCAAATTCACTAGTTGAGATTTCCTCTGAACTTTCTTGTTCCTTATCACTAGTTGGGTTCTCTTCTGAACTACTATACTCAACACCATAACCTAGTCCTGTTTTAATGTTTGTTCTTCTTTGTTTTTCACAGAAACTAACATGTGTAAGACCAGCTTCTTTCCAACTTTTAAGCTTTTCTAACAAATCATCTCTTTCCTTAGTCATCTTTTCTAACTCAGACACCTTACATCCTAACTTCCATTCACTTAACTTTAACTGATAGTCCTGTTGTTGATATTTTTCAGCCCAAGCTACTTCATTATTTTCATGTGTAATTATTTTAGCTTCTAAGGACTCTAAGGTCAATTGATAACCTAAGACTTCAGACCTAGCTTTATTATGTTTATCTCTTTCAGACACATAATCACTAAGTACCTTTTGATACACATTATTGCACTTAGAGCATACCTCAGTAGCAGTAGATGAAGTAGGTGCAGTAGCAACCAAAGCCAACAGGACAGGTGCATCTTCATTCTCCATGCTCCAGTCAAAGCCTCCAAGATCATCAGTGGAATCCAAAGCAGTACATCCTGGTTCCTCATCAAAAGCTGTGCTCCAATCATATTCCTCCATTGCAACCATAGAGAGAGTAACTGGTTCATCATCAAATTCAGCACTCCAGTCAACCTCTGATAAGTTTTCTTGAGCCACAAATGCTTTTGGTTTAGGTTCAGGAAGCTCCTTGAGTTCAACCTTGGGTTTCTCTATCATCCTGTTTGCTTGATACTTGGCAAACTTACATTCCCTTGCAAAGTGACCAGTCTTTTGACAGTTAAAGCATTCAATCTTAGACTTGTCAAATGCAATACCTTGTTTGGCCTTGAAATCAATCCCTCTTCCTGTTTTCTTCATGAACTTCTTGATCCTAGCAGTGATCATAGCAACTTGCCATCTGATGTCAATTTCTTCTAGATCATCTTCTTCAATCTGCAGTAGGTCTTCTTCATAGGTAACAGGTAAAGTGGCTTGTTGAGCAAAGAATGAGCACACAACATCATCACAATTGATGTTGTTTGAGGGTTGTGAAGTGGTAGTAGACACAGTTGAGTAAACATCAGCAACAGTACTTTGAACTGGATAAGCAGTACTTTTAGTGGAAGTACTGCTTGTCTTGGCAGGAGACACAAAAGCAATATTGTTGGTTGATGAACCTGATTTACCATTCATCTCATGCTCATACACCTTCAAGTTGTTGTATAAATCATCAAAGTCCATAGTAGCCAAATCAGGTTGACCTCTGATCATAGTAGCAATCACATGCCAGATAGATGGCAAACTCCTTAGGAACTTCAAGTTTGCATCTTCAGTAGAGACTTCTACACCATGTATCTCTAGCATACTGAGCAGATTTTGAATCTCTCATAGGCAGCATCAAGTCCTTCTCTTTCTCCAACAGCAAATGTTTCAAACTGCTGCTTCAGCAAACTTCTGTGCATCTTCTTGGAAGCATCATTACCTCCAAATCTTGTTTTGATAGCAGCCAATAGTTGTTTAGCATCCTTAGCATTATGAAACTTCAACAGGTGTCCATCAGGGATAGCAGACAGTAGTATGTTGAGAGCTTTGTCTTGATTCCTCTTCATAGTTGCATAGAGTTGTTGCTGAGGTGGTTTAGGTTGTCCAGGAACAACTTCATGTTCTTCTATAACTTGATTGCCATTGACAATGATATCCAAAAGTGCAGAGTCAGTAATAGCAATGTACTACCTCATCTTCATGCTCCAGAGATCATACTTTCCCTTCTTGACTATAGGAATTCTAACAGTGGTGATGGATGGCATAGGTGTAGGTTCAGATTGAGACATCTTGTAGGGTTTGTTTAGAAGATCGACTTGATTTAGGGTTTAGGATTCTTCTTAATCAGAGTTTCCACACAAGCTCTGATACCACTTGTTGGATCGTTATACTCTGACCAAACTACTTTATTATAGCTTGTCTAAGGTTTAGCAGTCTTGGATAAATCCTAAACTACTAATGATGAAACACTGAATTACTCTATTAAGTATGCGGAATTACTTAACAAAGCTAAGAAGAATTATAACAACTTAAACACTTTATATTAATCAAACTTTGAACCTGCTAATTGTACAGATTCACAAACAACCCTAATATAGCTAATATCGAACTTTAGCTTTTCTCTAAAAGTATTCGTATCTCTAATAATGACATAGGGATCCTTTTATAGGCACAAGGAATACCCTAGTCGGTTTACAATACTTGAACGACAAGTATACAAACTCTAACTTTAGAATATTCTAGATTATACATAATATTCCTAATCTATTCTTCAGGCTTTATCTTCAACCAGTACTTTGACTTTATCAACGAGCAGTACTTTGATCATAAGCGGTACTTTGACTTTAAACACTTTAGTAGTACTTTGGTCTTCAGCAGCACTTTGATCTTTTATACCCCAACAAGTGTGTTTCATACATAGAGGTGCTCAACCTTATTGATCACGTGGGTTTCTCATTCAATTCGTGGGTGTTAGTATTGGTTGTGATTCCCAGTGCACGCTACAAAGTTATAAACACATTGTGTTTGTTATTTGATTAATCATATTGGCTATATTGGATCCTTGTTGGTGATGTTTTCCGCTGTGTTTATATGTTTCATTTATGTTTTATATATTCTACATCACCTATAGTGGTATCACGAGCCATCATATGTGCCATATGATTATCGGGTACGTGTAAAATGGCCTAAAACGCATGTTTTTTGACTGTTTTGTGAAACGATTTCAAATCAGGCCCTAAAGCTTAATTTTCTGTCATAAAATGATAATTAAGAGGTCCTAACATCAGCGGGTTTTGAACCTAAGGCCATTTGACACGAGTACCAAATGGGGTTTTAATTCTTGTTAATTAATTTCTTCGTTTTCGTTGGCTAACAATTTATTTCTTGTTAATTATTTTGTTTCCATGGCAAATACATGCATGTTTGTCCATGGAGTTAGCCAACACCATGTTTTAATCATAATATTATGGTATTATTATGTTTATATGCAAAGCCGATGAAAACCTAGAACACGTGTGACATGGATTGTTGTGTATGTTGTTTTAATTTCGTGTTTTGGGGTTTTTGCCATTGTTTCGGCATTTATGTAATAATGTTATTTTGCTTGTAGCCATTGTTTGGGCACTTTTATAGTAGGTTAAAAGTTTGAAATTTACTTTCAATATCATGTAATCGTGGCTTGGTGGAGAAAGGCGAAAGAGTTAAAGACATTTTTGCCGAAAAATGACTGCTGGAACACCAGTTGGCAAAACGGAGTTTCCCGGCGATTGGTAAGGTATTTTTGGCTGAAATATCTTTTGCAGTTACACAAGACATGGGCCTACAACTTTCTAGTTTTGAGATAAGCTTGGGGAAGCTTCCTTCTATGTCTATTGGCCTCCAAACACAGAAATTCTGGGCTGACAGATTCACTATTTCATGTGCATAATGGGCTTTCTACTTGCTCTTGATTGTCTTGGAGCAATTGGGAGTCCTCCTTGTGGTTGTCCCTAGTTGATTCTTGGTTCTCATGATGGCTCACGAGACCGAGCATAGGTTATTCATCGGTTGAGGCTTTGCATATTGAGGTTGTGTGTTTGTTATTTTGTTGTTTATATATCTTGTGATCATATGTAAATTGCAAAATAGTTTTCTAAAAACTTAAAACGAAACACAAACCATCTTCAAAACTAAGTATTTGGATTTAGTTTAACTAAGTTTTAGAAACTTGAAATCATTGTTTTTAATAACACTTAAACTGGTTATGTATGTTATTTCTTTTATGTATTGTCCAAAACTTATTATCCACGTAGGATGAATATTAGTCTTGAAAATGGAAAACTCGACACACATAAATTAAAACAATGATTAGACCTTAGTTAAGAAAAGTTTTTAACTTGTGCTACGAAGGATGAATGCATGCTCCTTTCGTACACCTT
>LBNU01008557.1:109148-140535 GCA_014162995.1 Artemisia annua | reverse complement strand
TCCCAAATGGACTAGTTATTGTTTTAAATAATTGCCATTTTGCACCTACTATTACTAGAGGTGTAGTTTCACTTTCGCGTTTGAAAGATGATGGTTACATTCATACATTTACGAATTTTGGCATTTCTGTTTCTAAGGATAATGTTTTTTATTTTAATGCTATTCCACGTGATGGCATTTTTGAGATTGATATGCATGATCCTATTTCAAACAATGGTTCTATATATACTGTTAGCAACAAGAAATCCAAACGTAATTTGGATTCTACCTTTTTATGGCATTGCCGTCTTTGCCACATAAACAAGAAACGTATTACAAAGCTGCAACACGATGAGCTTTTAGAGTCAACCGACAATGAGTCGTTTGATAAATGAATTTCTTGCATATCTGGTAAAATGGCACGAAAGCCTTTCTCCCATGTTAGAGAAAGAGCCAAAGATCTACTCGGACTCATACATACTGATGTATGTGGCCCATTTAGAACAATGTCTGGGGAAGGAGCTAACTACTTCATTACTTTCACTGATGATTTCAGTAGATATGGTTATGTTTACTTGATTAAACATAAACATGAAGCTTTTGAAACGTTCAAAGTATTCCAAAGTGAAGTAGAAAATCAACTTGGCATGACCATTAAGGCTCTTTAATCCGATCAAGGAGGTGAATATATGAGTCAAGAGTTTTTAGATCATCTAAAAAGGTGTGGGATCGTCTCAAAATTCACTCCTCCATATACACCACAACACAATGGTTTGTCTGAAGGGAGAAATCAAACCTTGCTAGACATGGTTCAATCGATGATGAGTCTAACAACATTGCCAATGTCCTTTTGGGGTTATGCTCTAGAGTCTGCTGCTCGCATACTCAATATGCTTCCAACTAAGAAGGTTGATAAGACTCCATATGAAATATGGCATGGGAAGGTCCCTAACTGTCTTACTTGAAGGTCTGGGGGAAGCTCTCGTTAAACGAGATACGCCAAACAAACTTGAACCTAGATCTATCAAATGTATCTTTGTAGGATACCCAAAGGAAACGATGGGTTACTACTTCTACTACCCACCCGAGAACAAAATATTTGTTGCTCGATATGCTGAATTTTTTGAGAACAGTCTCGTCTCACAAGAAGTCTTGAGCCTCTTCAAGATGTTGCCCCCATTCGTAGATCCGCAAGGATACCTCAAGCACCTGAACGATATGGTTTCTATAACGATGCTGAGGAACATGAGTTAGGGGATCATAGTGAACCCGCTAACTATCGAGAAGCTATATCGAGTCCTGAACGTGGTAAGTGGAACGAAGCTATGAATGTGGAAATGCAGTCCATGAATGAGAATGATGTCTAGGTCGAGGTCGACCTACCTCCCAATGCTAAGACCGTTGGGAGTAAATGGCTCTTCAAGAAGAAAACCGACATGGATGGAGATGTACACACCTATAAGGCTCATCTAGTAGCAAAAGGTTTCACTAAAATCTATGGAATTGACTATGAAGAAACCTTCTCGCCTGTTGCAGACATTAAAGCAATTAGGATTCTTATAGCTATAGCAGCGTACTATGACTATGAAATTTGGCAAATGGATGTCAAGACTGCTTTCTTGAACGGTCACCTAAACGAAGACGTTTATATGGTGCAACCCGAGGGCTTCGTGAATCCTAAACATCCCAACAAAGTATGCAAACTTCAAAGGGCCATTTATGGCTTGAAGCAAGCATCTAGGAGTTGGAACAAAAGATTTGATGAGGAAATCAAAAAGATTGGTTTCACTCAAAATCTTGATGAGCCATGTGTATATATGAAAACTAGTGGAAGTATGGTCGTGTTCCTAATCTTATATGTCGATGACATATTACTCATAGGAAACAATATTCCAATGCTACAAGATGTAAAATCTTGGCTTGGAAAATGTTTTGCTATGAAAGACTTAGGAGAAGCATAGTACATACTTGGAGTCAAGATCTACTGAGATAGATCAAAGCGGTTAATCGGCTTATGTCAAAGTGCATATGATGAGACAAAAAGTGTTACGCTTTTAGGGGGTCATTTAAGCCCTAATTCGTATAAATGTGAACAAATATTGCCCTAAATCGTTCCTTTTGTCATTTTAGGTACTTTTGAGAGGAATTCTGGAAAACATGCATATTTGGACGTTTTTGGCGCATAAAAGTGAAGAAAACGACAAAGTCTCAAAAGAAGCAGGAATTACTACCTGACGGCATCAGAGTCACAAAACCACGCATCAAGTTTTTGGCGCCGCTGCCGGGGAATAGTTATTGTTTAGGTAGAATTTTTATTTTATTAGGTCTACTCGCTAGATTCCTTTCTAGTGAGATTTTTATTTTATTTTTCTAGGATCTCTTTAGTCTATCTTATTTCTTCGTGTTTTTGTTCGTAACCTTTACCATCCGCCATCATGGAATGTGGTAACATCCTTGATCCCAACAACCCACTTCAACCAAACCACCCACCACAACCAAACCAACCTCCTAGACCCCGTACCTTAGGAGAATATTCCCGACCTAGGCACCTTGGCTATCGCAACACCATTGAGCTCACTTAAGGAGCCAATGTCACTCCCTTGCGATCCGACACCATCCGGTTTGTGCAAAGCGGATGCGCATTCCATGGACTTCGTTCAAAAGATCCAAATCAACATCTCAAGGATTTCCTCAAAATCGTAGATTCCATAGACCTTGATGTTGCCACTCGAGAGACGACCCGATTGCGTCTCTTCCAATTTTCTCTACGGGACCAAGCTAGTCAATGGCTTGAGTGACTTCTCGCAGGATCCATCACCTCCTGGGATGATCTCACAACTCATTTCCTTGCTCAATTTTTCCCACCGGGGAGAACTACAAAGCTAAGAAAGGATATCTTGATGTTTGAGCAACGTCGAGGCGATACTCTCTACGGAACGTGGATTCGATTCAAAGACTTACTCCAGCGAGTCCCTCATCATGGCATCAACCTCTGCCTTCAAATTCAAATCTTTTATGACCATGTTGACTACCACACCAAGCGTGCCATCGATCAAGCAGCCAGGGGCAGATTGCGTGATAGGAGCGCCGAAGAATCATGGGAAATCATTGAGGAGATCGCATCCGACGATGATGAATTGTGGCAAATTTCCCACGAGGTGCGCGCGGCAGTAAGCACATACTCATCACCTGACAAAGCCAACCAAATCACCGAGGGAAACATTAGTGAGATTGAGAGAAGGGTTGAATACCTTATGGAGAAACGAAGAAGACACTTGAGCCCACAAAGAGCAACTGTCAACTTTGTTTTGTGCATTAGGCATACACCATTATCCGAATCGCCCCTTAGGGAAGACACTAAACCCTTCCATAGGTATACTCGCCCCAGCTCACCACCTCAAGAGCTCAGCCCAACATTCGAAACTCAAATGAGAGAATACATGTCAAACACTCCGAACGATTGGCTACGTTTGAGGAGGCCATGTACAAGCAAAAAGAAAGGGTAGATGAGAAGATGACAGAAATGATGAGACTTTTGAGAGAGTACACAGAGACAAAAGCTCCGAACAAGGTATTGATGCGGAAGAAAGCTGAAACTCCCAGCAATAGAATGGTAAATACCATTTCCGTCATCCGAGGGAGCGAAAGCGAAAATACGGGAAGAATGGTAACTGTGGAGGTCAACAAGATCGACCTCATCTCACTCGACAAAGAAGACACCAATGACCGCAAATGCAATTCCGGGGACGAAAAGGAGGCGCCCTCCGATGAGCGCCAAAAAGTGGAAACACCAGAGTCACAACAAGTGAGGCATTACCTAAAGCACGAGATAAATAAGGAAACCATAACCGATTGGGTGAAGAATTATCGACGTACCCATCTCCCCCATAAGGAGTCGGATGAGACAAAACCAAACGACGAATCCGACACTTTACCCGGAGGTCAGCTGTATGAAAGCCTCATAAGACAAAAATTAGTCGCAAAGCAAGAGTTTCACGGGGTGTTTGAAATACCATGCCGCATTGGAAAACTCAAGTTCCTAGATGCAGTAGCTGACCAAGGTTCTGATGCAAATTTGATGCCATTGTCCATATATGCTCAACTAACCAATGAACAGCCCTCAATCACTCGTGCCAAACTTTCCTTTGCAAAACATTCGTATGAGTACCCATTAGGAATTGCGGAAGATGTGTTAGTTAACGTTGCCGGATTCATGTATCCAGTCGATTTCATGATCGTTGAGAGAAGTGAGCCAAATATGCCAATAATCCTTGGATCACCATTCCTTGCGACCACAAGGGCACAAATCGATTACGAGAGCAACACTATCCGAATCAAAAAGGGGAAGAAAACAATAAGCTTCCCGACGATCCCACGATATATAAGAGAAGCTAATCTACGGATGAAGGCGGAGGCAGACCCCGGTGCACTCAAAGGTAATGTTAAGGAAAAGATCCTTGCATGGGAGGCAAGGATTAAGAATTATAATGAAAGTGAGTTAGAAGAATGTAGGAATGATGAAGAGAATTTTGTGGGAAAGGAGAAGCACATCGATAACAACACTGGATTCACGGAAGGAGACTTAGTGCTCCTAAGGCATTTAGAAACAAAGGCATCCACCGACGAACCGAGTCCTTGGTGGTACGGACCATTTACAATTAAAAACCTATGTGAGAATGGGATGGTTAGCTTGGTCAGTAAGAGAGGGGGTGAGGTAACCGCAAGTGTGGAGCGATTGAGGTATCATCACCCGGGCGATGGGGACTACATATATCAAGGTTACGTCGTAATGAGAGACGAAGTCACGTAATGTACGGTGACTTTGAGTCTAGCTACAAGACTCGTTAATAAAGAAAAGCGCTTCTTGGGAGGCAACCCATGCTTTGTGTTTGTTTGTTTGTTTATTTGATTTTATTTGTTTCCGTATGTAAGTTATATTTCTTGTTATTGATTCATGCTTCAAACTAAATTGTGAAAATGCTTTATTTTGTTTTTAACTTCGTCTTAACTACATATAAAGGTATTTTGCAAAAGCTAAGTGTAAGGGAAATCTAAATCGGTTTATAAAGAACGAATGAACATGAATCATAACAATGAAATTAACATACATATTAGTATTTGTTTGAGTCAAATGCTTGTATCGAGTCATAATGAATTTTTGCAGGAATTCCAGGAAGTAAGATCTAGTTTTTCCAGAATTTTTCCCGGAAACTTAACATGAGAATTCTGTCAGAACTTTCTGACGGCGTCAGGGTTAACACCTGACGGCGTCAGGCTATAATTTTCTGCAATTTTTGAAAGTTTTTTATTTCTTTCGGAAACATAAAAAGTTTTGTTAATTCTTTAACTTATAATCTCCAGGAATTCTGCAAAATATTCATTCCACAAGCATTATATCCTATTATGTAGATTTTACCGCCGATTTTATGCGAGGTTGGCCTTTATCTTTTTCAGGTTAACAGGTTATTTTGGACAAGAAGACGTTTATATTTTGGAAGGGAAGCTTTGAGTGTTCGTCTTTCTTGGAAGAAGATCTAACCATGTTACCTCATTATCCACATCAAACGATTCAGGAGAGTATTTGATTTCATTCTTTCATTTTATTTACTTTTACATCTTCTATTTGAACACTGGGGACAATGTTCGGTTTAAGTGTAAGGGGGGTAAATGAAGACACCGTTGAGTATACACTTATGCTTGATGTTTTGCTTTGTTTGATAGTAAATTTGTAATAAAACCAAGAGAAATATTTGTTAGGGCAATTTTAGCGCCAATTTAAATTTTTTTACAATATCTAGAAGTGAAACCTTGATCTTAATGAGCGTCTCATGGATAGGAAATTGTATGACTAGCACAAAACCGTACCACTAAAAAAATTTCCACCCCAAATATGTGAGGTTCACCCCTAGAATTGGTAGGAAAAGCATCCATCTTTGGTGCTATGATGTGAGTACCGGTAGCATTTAGATTCTAGAACTTGCGTTAGGACCATCTCAAATCCACAAGTGAGACTACATTCGTGTAGTTAAGATTTACTACATGATAAGAGGCATTAGGATTAACCCATTGTTTTACACCCTTATTTTTGTTATAATTACTTTGACTTCATTGGTCAAGTAATTCTCCCACACCCTTTGCGTTGTATCCATTTTTTGTACACGATACCCCTAGTACACCCCTCCGAGCCTATCCTTTCGTTTCGACCTTTGAGCATCTTACTCAAAGTGAGAATTTGTTACACCCCACTAAATGTACACCCAAATCGCTTAGCCTACCTTGTATGCACCCACCTTTGGTGCATTATTATGAAAACATTTGTTAAACCCATAGATAATTATTCGGTCAATTACATGGTTGTTAAGTCAAGTCATATCCTTGCACATATTGTTTTGGGACGATTGGGACGCATGGGTAAAGTACTAGTGTGACAGAGTAATGGGGAAGAACGACATTATTACCCCCATGTGTGCTAAACATTTTAAAAGTACTCCAAGTTTTTCAATTATCTTAATTCGAGTCATTAGAATAGTAATTGTTAGGTTATGTAAAGATTCAAGTGTAAGGGGAATGCAACTCCCCTATGATGTATTGTTTTGGATGGTAGGGCAAGAGTGTATGAAAAAAATCGAAAAATCAAGAAAAATACAAAAAAATATGAAAAAGAAAAGAGAAAAACATACGGACTACCATCCCGTTTCCTTTTATGTTTCTTTTTAGTTTTTGTTAATTAATTTTTAGTTTAAGATTGAGTCGAGTCTTGACTTAAGCAACGATCTAGAGTGCATGTATTTGATCATGATAATTAACTTGCCACCATTAAAATACCCTTTATTCCAACCAAACCGTGTTTATCATATCCCTACACCTTAGGTTACAACCCTTTGGAAAGCCCTCTTTGATAGTTTATCATAGGTGCTTACGCCTAGTGGAGGAGTAATTGATCCTCTCCCAAGCCTATGGTAATCTATTTGCTATGACAGGTAGTGAGTGTTATTTTCCGTTTTCATTTATGAGATATAATTCTATGACATTTGAGAGATGAGAGAATCCAAACACTATTTGTGAGGTGCTAATGTATGATTTCCGTGCTTGTTATGATTAGGGTCTAATAACTATTTGTTGTAATTACTTTTATATTTGTGTTAAATGACCCTTAACTCATAATTTTATTGGAATAAAAGCTCATTTGCTTGAGGACAAGCAAATCCCAAGTGTAAGGGTATTTGATGAGACGAAAAGTGTTACGCTTTTAGGGGGTCATTTAAGCCCTAATTCGTATAAATGTGATCAAATATTGGCCTAAATCGTTCCTTTTGTCATTTTAGGTACTTTTGAGAGGAATTCTAGAAAACACGCATATTTGGACGTTTTTTGGAGCATAAAAGTGAAGAAAATGACAAAGTCTCAAAAGAAGCAGGAATTACTACCTGACTGCGTTAGAGTCACAAGGTGACGCCGTCAGNTAAATCGTTCCTTTTGTCATTTTAGGTACTTTTGAGAGGAATTCTAGAAAACACGCATATTTGGACGTTTTTTGGAGCATAAAAGTGAAGAAAATGACAAAGTCTCAAAAGAAGCAGGAATTACTACCTGACTGCGTTAGAGTCACAAGGTGACGCCGTCAGCATATATTGACAAAAGAGTGAAAACCAATTTTCAAATGACGGGCCAGAAAGATTTGGAACTTTTACACCTGACGTCGTCAGGTGTTATATGGTGTAGGCCGTCAAGTTATAATTTAAAGAGTGGCTGCCCAGAAGGAAATAGAGAGTGACGGCGTCAGAAGTGGATCTAGGCCATCCGAGAAACCTAATGGCGGCGAGCTGACGACGTCAGCCTCTATAACCTGACGTCGTCAGAATGTAAAATCTATATATAGTTTTCTATTTTTCATTCATTAAGTTTGGAACTTTGTGGAGAACTTTTGGAACTTCATCTATCATTTGTACGTTACATGTACAAATGATAAAAGTAGCGTAAACGAATAAGTCTTTGGTTCATCAGTAACTGAAAGATGATATACGAAAAGTAATCACAAGTAAATGATAGATGAAGTCAGATTAAAAATATCGTTTAAGATTATATATGTTTATATATACGCAAATGTTAGTTGATAATAAAAGTAATTAAAATTTTATACTTTAAGCAATGGCTTTATTAAAAGAGGTTATATTAAAAATGCTCTATGTGGACGAAAAGGAGGCGCCCTCCGATGAGCGCCGAAAAGTGGAAACACCAGAGTCACAACAAGTGAGGCATTACCTAAAGCACGAGATAAATAAGGAAACCATAACCAATTGGGTGAAGAATTATCGACGTACCCATCTCCCTCATAAGGAGTCGGATGAAACAAAACCAAATGACGAATCCGACACTCTACCCGGAGGTCAGCTGTATGAAAGCCTCATAAGACAAAAATTAGTCGCAAAGCAAGAGTTTCATGGGGTATTTGATGTACCATGCCGCATTGGAAAACTCAAATTCCTAGATGCGGTAGCTGACCAAGGTTCCGATGTAAATTTGATGCCATTATCCGTATATGCTCAACTAACCAATGAGCAGCCCTCAATCACTCGTGCCAAACTTTCCTTTGCAAAACATTCGTATGAGTACCCATTAGGAATTGCGGAAGATGTGTTAGTTAACGTTGTCAGATTCATGTATCCGGTCGATTTCATGATCGTTGAGAGAAGTGAGGCAAATATGCCAATAATCCTTGGATCACCATTCCTTGCGACCACAAGGGCACAAATCGATTACGAGAGCAATACTATCCGAATCAAAAAAGGGAAGAAAACAATAAGCTTCACAACGGACCCCGGTGCACTAAAAGGTAATGTTAAGGAAAAGATCCTTGCATGGGAGGCAAGGATTAAGAATTATAATGAAAGTGAGTTAGAAGAATGTAGGAATGATGAAGAGAAATTTGTGGGGAAGGAGAAGCACATCAATAACAACACTGGATTCACGGAAGGAGACTTAGTGGTCCTAAGGCATTTAGAAACAAAGGCATCCACCGACGAACCGAGTCCTTGGTGGTACGGACCATTTAAAATTAAAAACCTATGTGAGAATGGGATGGTTAGCTTGGTCAGTAAGAGAGGGGTGAGGTAACCGCAAGTATGGAGCGATAGGGACTACATATTATCTTATCCCACCTAGAATGTTCATGATTCCTTCAACTCTTATCCATTCGATCCCTTCTAGGTTCTTCTATCCAGTAATATTGCTTGAATTGTCCACGTATGATGGATGTGACGTGTATCTGACACGTTGGCAGAACATTCATGAAGGTCCGAGGTTATTTGGATTGGTACGAGGTTAATTTTTGAGTTTTACAGGGGTGATGGCGTGGGGAAGAAAGGGTAACGGGGGGTAAAAGTTTTTATATATATATTTTTTTTTTTTTTTTTGATTTATGGGTTGGGTATGGGTTACAGGTTTTAATAAATGGGATGGTGGGCTTGTGGGTTTAGTAGGCTGGTAGGGGCTTAAGGTGTAGTGGGTTGGGTTTTGTTAGTTATAAGATTTATTTGTTATAAGGTTTTAAGGTTTTAAAAGTTTAAGGGTTGAAAGGTAAAATCTGATTTTTAAGGGACCAAAGCTGCCAAATCTTCATAGTTGCTTCCAAGGGTTATTTGTGTCATTCTTAATATCCTGGAGGACCATAGTTGTCATTGTTTCATTTATATTCTTTCAGGGACCATATTTGACAACTCTTGAATCTTCAGGGACCATTCTTGTAAATTGCTTCAAACTTTGACTGGGGACTATTCTTGAAACTTTAAACCTTCTAGGGACTTGTTTGGACATTTTTGGCTCAGATTCACTTCCCGGCTATAAATATTTTCTTCTTCCATTCTCGTGCTCGTTTTTCGTGATTTTGTCTCGGTTTTTGTTGTTTTCTCATATTTTGTTACCTGCATGTATAAAAACACAAAAACACATATATTTGGCATTTATTAGCGGGTTTTTGGTCTTTTGGGTCTTAATTTGGTCAAGGAAAAGGTATGTGTTTAAGCACATACCAGGTCTCTAGAATGACTCATGAACCTTCCTTAGGAATAGTTAAATTTAAGGATGAGACCGATGAAGTGAACTACCAAATGCCATATAAGATAGAGCAATTCCAACACTTGTCCAATGTTGAAAAGGAGCTCAAACAAGCGGTTTACTATAGGAACGATGAGGATAGACGTAGGGGAGTAGACTATGTCATGGGAAGAATATTCGGTTTCTATAAGGATTGTTTGAAATTAGGACCGGAATACAAAACCGGAAAAGAGGATGACTTAGGAACCGTGACCAACGACGAAGTCACGTAATGTACGGTGACTTTGAGTCTAGCTACAAGACTCGTTAATAAAGAAAAGCGCTTCTTGGGAGGCAACCCATGCTTTGTGTTTGTTTGTTTGTTTATTTGATTTTATTTGTTTCCGTATGTAAGTTATATTTCTTGTTATTGATTCATGCTTCAAACTAAATTGTGAAAATGCTTTATTTTGTTTTTAACTTCGTCTTAACTACATATAAAGGTATTTTGCAAAAGCTAAGTGTAAGGGAAATCTAAATCGGTTTATAAAGAACGAATGAACATGAATCATAACAATGAAATTAACATACATATTAGTATTTGTTTGAGTCAAATGCTTGTATCGAGTCATAATGAATTTTTGCAGGAATTCCAGGAAGTAAGATCTAGTTTTTCCAGAATTTTTCCCGGAAACTTAACATGAGAATTCTGTCAGAACTTTCTGACGGCGTCAGGGTTAACACCTGACGGCGTCAGGTTATAATTTTCTGCAATTTTTGAAAGTTTTGTATTTTTCCGGAAACCTAAAAAGTTTTGTCAATTCTTTAACTTATAATCTCCAGGAATTCTGCAAAATATTCATTCCACAAGCATTATATCTTATTATGTAGATTTTACCGCCGATTTTACGCGAGGTTGGCCTTTATCTTTTTCAGGTTAACAGGTTATTTTGGACAAGAAGACGTTTATTATTTTGGAAGGGAAGCTTTGAACGTTCGTCTATCTTGGAAGAAGATCTAACCATGTTACATCACTATCCACAACAAACGATTCAGGGGAGTATTTGATTTCATTCTTTCATCTTATTTACTTTTACGTCTTTTATTTGAACATTGGGGACAATGTTCGGTTTAAGTGTAAGGGGGGTAAATGAAAGCACCGTTGAGAATATACTTACGCTTGATGTTTTGCTTTGTTTGATAGTAAATTTGTAATAAAACCAAGAGAAATGTTTGTTAGGGCAATTTTAGCGCCAATTTAAAATTTTTTACAACATTTAGAAGTGAAACCTTGATCTTAATGAGCGTCTCATGGATAGGAAATTGTATGACTAGCACAAAACCGTACCACTAAAAAATTTTCCACCCCAAATATGTGAGGTTCGCCCCTAGAATTGGTAGGAAAAGCATCCATCTTTGGTGCTATGATGTGAGTACCGGTAGTATTTAGATTCTAGAACTTGCGTTAGGACCATCTCAAATCCACAAGTGAGACTACATTCGTGTAGTTAAGATTTACTACATGATAAGAGGCATTAGGATTAACCCATTGTTTTACACCCGTATATTTGTTATAATTACATTGACTTCATTGGTCAAGTAATTCTCCCACACCCTTTGCGTTGTATCCATTTTTGGTACACGATACCCCTAGTACACCCCTCCGAGCCTATCCTTTCGTTTCGACCTTTGAGCATCTTACTCAAAGTGAGAATTTGTTTACACCCCACTAAATGTACACCCAAATCGCCTTAGCCTACCTTGTATGCACCCACCTTTGGTGCATTATTGTGAAAACATTTGTTAAACCCTTAGTTAATTATCCGGTCAATTACATGGTTGCTAAGTTAAGTCATATCCTTGTACATATTGTTTTGGGACGATTGGGACTCATGGGTAAAGTACTAGCGTAATGGAGTAATGGGGAAGAACAACATTATTATCGCCATATGTGCTAAACATTTTAAAAGTACTCCAAGTTTTTCAATTATCTTAATTCGAGTCGTTAGAATAGTAATTGTAAATTTATGTAAAGATTCAAGTATAAGGGGAATGCAACTCCCCTATGATGTATTGTTTTGGATGGTAGGGCAAGAGTGTATGAAAAAAAAAATCAAGAAAAATACAAAAAAAAATGTGAAAAAGAAAAGAGAAAAACATACGGACTACCATCCCGTTTCCTCTTATGTTTCTTTTTATTTTTTGTTATTTCATTTTTAATTTAAGATTGAGTCGAGTCTTGGCTTAAGCAACGATGTAGAGTGCATGTATTTGATCATGATAATTAACTTGCCACCATTAAAATACCCTTTATTCCAACCAAACCGTGTTTATCATATCCCTACACCTTACGTTACAACCCTTTGGAAAGCCCTCTTTGATAGTTTATCTTAGGTGCTTACGCCTAGTGGAGGAGTAATTGATCCTCTCCCAAGCCTATGGTAATCTATTTGCTATGACAGGTAGTGAGTGTTATTTTCCGTTTTCATTTATGAGATATTATTCTATGACATTTGAGAAATGAGAGAATCCAAACACTATTTGTGAGGTGCTAGTATATGATTTCCGTGCTTGTTATGATTAGGGTCTAACAACTATGTGTTGTAATTACTTTTATATTTGTGTTAAATGACCCCTAACTCATATTTTGATTGGAATAAAAGCTCATTTGCTTGAGGACAAGCAAATCTCAAGTGTAAGGGTATTTGATGAGACGAAAAGTGTTACGCTTTTAGGGGGTCATTTAAGCCCTAATTCGTGTAAATGTGATCAAATATTGCCCTAAATCGTTCCTTTTGTCATTTTAGGTACTTTTAAGAGGATGGAAAACATGCTTATTTGGACGTTTTTGGAGCATAAAAGTGAAGAAAACGACAAAGTCTCAAAAGAAGCTGGAATTACTACCTGACGGCGTCAGAGTCACAAGGTGACGCCGTCAGCAAACCTTGATAAAGGAGTGGAAACCATTTTACAAATGATGGGCCAGAAAGATTTGGGAATTTTACACCTGACACCGTCAGGTGTTAATAGGTGTAGGCCGTCAGGTTATGTTTTAAAGAGTGACGGCCCAGAAGGCAACAAAGGGTGACGACGTCAGAAGTGGATCTAGGCCATCCGAGAAACCTTATGGCGGCGGGCTGACGGCGTCAGACCCTATAACCTGACGCCGTCAGAATGTAAAATCTATATATAGTTTTCTATTTTTCATTCATTAAGTATGGAACTTTGTGGAGAACTTTTGGCACCACCCTAGACGAATTTTCTGTACTTTTTAGGGTTTCCAACCCTTGGAACCCTCATGCTTAATTAAAGATAAGTCTTCAGTTTAATTCAATCAATATGTCTATGTGTTGGTTGATTATCTGTTCCTAACAAATATTAAGGAAAAGATCCTTGCATGGGAGGCAAGGATTAAGAATTATAATGAAAGTGAGTTAGAAGAATGTAGGAATGATGAAGAGAATTTTGTGGGGAAGGAGAAGCACATCGATAACAACACTGGATTCACGAAAGGAGACTTAGTGCTCCTAAGGCATTTAGAAACAAAGGCATCCACCGATGAACCGAGTCCTTGGTAGTACGGACCATTTACAATTAAAAACCTATGTGAGAATGGGATGGTTAGCTTGGTCAGTAAGAGAGGGGGTAAGGTAACCGCAAGTGTGGAGCGATTGAGGTATCATCACCCGGGCGATGGGGACTACATATATCAAAGTTACGTCGTAATGAGAGACGAAGTCACATAATGTACGGTGACTTTGAGTCTAGCTACAAGACTCGCTAATAAAGAAAAGCGCTTCTTGGGAGGCAACCCATGCTTTGTGTGTTTTGTTTGTTTATTTGATTTTATTTGTTTCCGTATGTAAGTTATATTTCTTGTTATTGATTCATGCTTCAAACTAAATTGTGAAAATGCTTTATTTTGTTTTTAACTTCATCTTAACTACATATAAAGGTATTTTGCAAAAGCTAGGTGTAAGGGAAATCTAAATCGGTTTATAAAGAATGAATGAACATGAATCATAACAATGAAATTAACATACATATTAGTATTTGTTTAAGTTAAATGCTTGTATCGAGTCATAATGAATTTTTGCAGGAATTCCAGGAAGTAAGATCTAGTTTTTCCAGAAATTTTTCCGGAAACTTAACATGAGAATTCTGTCAGATCATTCCGACGGCGTCAGGAATAACACCTGACGGCGTCAGGTTAAAATTTTCTGCAATTTTTGAAAGTTTTGTATTTCTTCCGGAAACCTAAAAAGTTTTGTCAATTCTTTAACTTATAATCTCCAGGAATTCTGCAAAAATATTCATTCTACAAGCATTATATCCTATTATGTAGATTTTACCACCGATTTTATGCGAGGTTGGCCTTTATCTTTTTCAGGTTAACAGGTTATTTTGGACAGGAAGACGTTTATTATTTTGGAAGGGAAGCTTTGAACGCTCGTCTTTCTTGGAAGAAGATCTAACCATGTTACCTCATTATCCACATCAAACGATTCAGGGGAGTATTTGATTTCATTCTTTCATTTTATTTACTTTTACATCTTTTATTTGAACATTGGGGACAATGTTCGGTTTAAGTGTAAGGGGGTAAATGAAGGCACCGTTGAGAATACACTTATGCTTGATGTTTTGCTTTGTTTGATAGTAAATTTGTAATAAAACCAAGAGAAATATTTGTTAGGGAATTTTAGCGCCAATTTAAAAATTTTTACAACATTTAGAAGTGAAACCTTGATCTTAATGAGCGTCTCATGGATAGGAAATTGTATGACTAGCACAAAAACCCTACCACAAAAAAATTTTCCACCCCAAATATGTGAGGTTCGTCCCTAGAATTGGTAGGAAAAGCATCCATCTTTGGTGCTATGATGTGAGTACCGGTAGTACAGAGAAGGAAGAATTTAAAGTGGGTTTTAGAAGGGGTAGAATATAGAATAGGCAAAGGAATTTAAGAAAATTTTCTTTAATTTATATCTTAACAAATTACACTCACATGATATTTACCCATCTCAACTCTACCACATTCCTCTCAGTAAACAACCAGAAACACATTCACAGCCCTCACTACACCACATACCATCTAGATCTCTTCACTAACAGTAATGACCCTAGACATACCTGTTCACATCACCCATCAAACAACCCAAGATTGATCGTTCTAAAATTAGACCCAGAATAAATATCAATAAATTGATTTTATATGCATCGCCAACAAATACACAATCGTCCACCACAGCCCCGTTGACACACCTTTTAAGACAAGTGTGTACATACCCGCGGATTGAAGCACCTCTTCGCGTGGACTACAAATCCTACACACACACTCCTTGCGGAGTATTCGTAAACCGGAAAAAGAATTCGGAAATACTAGTCCCCACCTTCAGAACACCCGCCCCTTGTTCGCTTGGATCCTTCCTTAACATACTTAAACGAAGTTTAGTTCTGATGAATCATACACATATATACATCCGATCCCCTATTAAATATCTTGTCTGTACTTCCGTGCGCGTATCGATTTGCCCGAACCAGAATTCTGATTGGATAGGCCCAATTTGTCCGGTTGCTTGTTGTTCACCTGTGTAATCAGATAGTAAGAAGGAGACCGTGTGAGTTTGTAGATTTAAAAAATCCCGTTCACAACGTGTCAATACAGAGAGCGTGGCTTGTACCGCCTTTTCTCTCCTTGTTTTTCCTCTTCTTTGCCCTACAAGTGTTAATCCATTACCTTGGTATACCTGATTGGTGACCATCTTCGCGCTATCTGGTTTAGCTCAAAAAATTATAAAGAAAACAGAAAGAACCCATTTTTGGTGTATTTATTAAGATTGAGAACATCCGTTTTTTGAAAATACACACTTATGGAGTACATTATAAAAGATTTTATTCAAATATTTTCACATTAAATAATATACTATTATAGAAGTGATGTACTTATATATTACTCAAGAGTTAACATATTAGGAAAGTTATCGGGTCCCTCGGAATCGTATAAGAAGATGAGTGTCCCAGTTTTAACACATTTTTTACGGTATGAATATATAACTAAGGTTATATCAAATGTCAAACTTTAAGTCGATATAGTGTAAAGCATATTAACCCATATATATATGAAATATAAGTAAGTTAAAATTATTGAACCTTTAACAGTAATATTTATATAACTATAATTAAAAGAGAGATGAGTTTTAATAAACACTATATGAAGATGATGGATTTAGTATCGACAAAAATTATATTTAAAATTATTGAAGCATACACAAATAGGTGGGATGGCATAACAGAGTTAAGAGTCATAATAGGCGTATTGGTTTAGGATGTAAATCAATAATATAAGATTGGAGAGAGTTATATTGTTTAACAAAATATACTAACACATATTTAAGGTAGGAAATAGAATTTATTTGAAAGATTGTTGACCAATATCAGGTAAAGACGGTTAAAAGAGCGAGCCGGATTGTTCAAAAGGACAGCTAAATCAGAATTTATATAAAGGTTGGCTTCTGAGTTGGAAGGATGAGTGTGGCTGGGGTTATCGTGTACCAATAAATAATGGTAAGGTAATCAACAGCATTATAAGAAAGGGTTGAGGAAATGTAGTTAGAGTTGATGCCGCGTAAATTACTTTTGACAATTTGGAAAAGTCAAAGTAAAATATATACAGACCAAAAATCACGGGATGTATAAAACAAATTGAGTTAAATCCTAAATGCATCTTAATCATTGGTAAGTAAATCTTAACTACACGAATGTAGTATCACTTGTGGATTTGAGAATGGTAACCTAACGCAAGTTCTAAGACTAAAANCATGGTTGCTAAGTTAAGTCATATCCTTGTACATATTGTTTTGGGACGATTGGGACTCATGGGTAAAGTACTAGTATATGTGCTAAATATTTTAAAAGTACTCCAAGTTTTTCAATTATCTTAATTCGAGTCATTAGAATAGTAATTGTAAAGTTATGTAAAGATTCAAGTGTAAGGGGAATGCGACTCTCCTATGAAGTTGAATTTGAAGTACACTAATGAGGTGGTCAAAGCTGCTAAGATCTAGAATATTCCTATTAAATGTGAGAAGTATTACAGGATAATGGTGAAGGAACTTGGCTGTGAGGTTGACAGCCTTTAACCTTGTTGTTTATGTTATCTATGATTTGCAGGTTAGACAAGCAGTTTGTCTGGGCTATATGGTTCCATAAAGGTACTGGTCTTTGGGAGTGCAATCTGGTTTTTGATGTTGATGATGAGCATGGCAATGATGATGATGATGTTATGATGCTGTTTGCTGATTCTTGCTGGATGTATTTGAGTGGTGAAGTTATGATGCTGTTCAGAGAGTGCTGCAGTGAAGATGTTTCATGGAGTTTGGGAAGGTTTTGGAATATGTTGTACTCTTTTTGTCCTTTTTATGGTTTTACCCTCTGGGTTCTACATAAAAAGGTTTTTAAGGAGGCAAATAATCCAAAATAGCTACTCTGGCACTTCCCTTTTATGTATTTATTGGATCTGTATGGTCTCCTGTTATGGCCTTTGTGATGACTGTTTGGTGGTTCTTAGATGGCATGGGTTATGTGATTCTGCTGATATGTGGAATGGGGCATGATTTCTGTTGAGTATAAGGTATTGTGTTGTTTTGGACTTCTTTGGTTGGTCCCTCTGATTTCCAATGATGCAGAAGTACTTTGGACTTTTCAGTTTGAGCTTGGTCTTCATTCTACATTATTAGCTTTTAGTTTGTATTTCATGTTGTTATTTGTTCCTTTAGTTAGCAGATGTTGTTATTGAGCTAGGGAATTGTCCTATGCCATCTTTTTTTTGTGGTGTTTAAGTGTTAAGGCTAGGTATGTGTTCTAGTTCTTGCTAACACTTTGCACCTTTAATGCATGTACTGCCTTTATGGCTCTTCTTTACTTAATAAAATTTACCTTTAAGTAAAAAAAAAATCGAAAAATCAAGAAAAATATGAAAAAGAAAAGAAGAAAAACATACGGACTACCATCCCATTTCCTTTTATGTTTCTTTTTAGTTTTTGTTATTTCATTTTTAGTTTAAGATTGAGTCGAGTCTTGGCTTAAGCAACGATGTAGAATGCATGTATTTGATCATGATAATTAACTTGCCACCATTAAAATACCCTTTATTCCAACCAAACCGTGTTTATCATATCCCTACACCTTACGTTACAACCCTTTGGAAAGCCCTCTTTGATAGTTTATCTTAGGTGCTTACGCCTAGTGGAGGAGTAATTGATCCTTTCCCAAGCCTATGGTAATCTATTTGCTATGACAGGTAGTGAGTGTTATTTTCCGTTTCCATTTATGAGATATAAACTTTATGACATTTGAGAGATGTGAGAATCCAAACACTATTTGTGAGGTGCTAGTGTATGATTTCCGTGCTTGTTATGATTAGGGTCTAATAACTATTTGTTGTAATTACTTTTATATTCGTGTTAAATGACCCCTAACTCATATTTTGATTGGAATAAAAGCTCATTTGCTTGAGGACAAGCAAATCCCAAGTGTAAGGGTATTTGATGAGACGAAAAGTGTTACGCTTTTAGGGGGTCATTTAAGCCCTAATTCGTATAAATGTGATCAAATATTGCCCTAAATCGTTCCTTTTGTCATTTTAGGTACTTTTGAGAGGAATTCTGGAAAACATGCATATTCGGACGTTTTTGGAGCATAAAAGTGAAGAAAACGACAAAGTCTCAAAAGATGAAGATTTACAACCTGACGGCGTCAGAAGTCACAAGGTGACGCCGTCAGAAAGCCTTGACAAAAGAGTGGAAACCAATTATCAAATGACGGGCCAGAGGAAATTTTGGATTTAACACCTGACGCCGTCAGGTGTTAGGAAAAGTAGGCCGTCAGGAGTAAAGTTAAAGAGTGACGGCCCAGAAGGTTTTATAAGGTGACGGCGTCAGAAGTGGATCTAGGCCATCCGAGAAACCTAATGGCGGCGAGCTGACGGCGTCAGCCCTTATAACCTGACGCCGTCAGAGTGTAAAATCTATATATAGTTTTCTAATTTTCATTCATTAGTGTGGAACTTTGTGGAGAACTTTTAGGGCAAACCCTAAAGACGAATTTTCTGTACTTTTTAGGGTTTCCAACCCTTGGAACCCTCATGCTTAATTAAAGATAAGTCTTCACTTTAATTCAATCAATATGTCTATGTGTTGGTTGATTATCTCTTTTGCTTGTCTTTTAATTAACATGTGTAGCTAAATTCTCTAGTGTTTGCTTAGATCTAATGAAACCTAACTATTAATTATTGGTTGATTGGTGTGTGTTGTTGTTTGTTGGGATGATTGTTCCATCAATGTTAGGCTCAAGAAAACTGGCCAACCTCCTTTATGGTAACGTGCTTGAACGTCTTGGGAAACATGTAGCCAAGGCATACTAGGCTATTAAGGTAGTATTTAACGCATGAGCCACTGTTTACAATCCCTATGGTTGTGTCGTGCATGGCATAGGAGGTGATAACAGCTCATAGAATTGGAGAGATATGTATGCCACTGCATGAGTTATTAGGAATACACCCTTCATCTACACAAGTAACATACATATCTATTAACCGGTAAAAGATAGTTAGGGAGTAATGAACTCTAAATAAACACACTTTTCTCCATATAGTTTTCACAACCAAATAGTTTAGTTATTTTATTTTACTTGCAATTGTAATAATTTTGGGTTAGTTGACTAGCAACTAATTCCGCCCACTCCTTCAAAACCGAGATTTTACTTGCTTTCCTAAAAAATATAAAAATACAAAAAGAATCTTCCTTCACCCTCAGACCTATTAGAGTAGTTTTTCTGTCCTAACGAACACTATTCCCTGTGAGAGAACGATCAATCCCCCGTACTTACCACTATCCTATACTACATCGGTCAGGCACACTGCCTGGTGGGGTTGTAAGCCTCTTGAGATCTCTCGAGAGGTAAAACCTGTTGTAAGGTCACAAAACCACGCATCAAACGCCCCGATTTTCCATCTTATTCCTGATACTAATTCTACATTATTATTTTTGTATTTTTCCACTTCTTCATGTGACGATATGTTGACTTTCATCATTTTATAATAACGTTTAGGGTCATAGAGTAAGAACACGACTCATGGAGAAGTGACCATACGGATAAAATTCGTCGTCCCTGATTTTTCATAAGCTCCCAAACTAAGCGTAAAAACGAGATCACAGCTTATTTACAAGGTAGATGCTAACGCTACCCATGGAAGTTACTTGTGTATTAACCTCTTACTCCCATTTTCCTAGTTGATGGTATCTATTTATTTTATTTTTGTGAGAGAAATGAATTTCTTCATAAACATCTCGTTTTCATAATTATTAGTCCGATAAAGATACTAAATTAAGACGCTAAGTAGATTCTAGTCCTTCTCGCGAGAACCGTTGCATACAAAAATGAGGTCCACATCAAGGTCTCTGATTTAACACGATTTTGAGGAGTATCCCTTTTATTGGCAACCGAAACAACTCATCTACGAGTCCAGAGACAGAAGCTTTTATTAGGACCTCCCCGGAGTCAAGGTTTGGCATTTTTTTTATTTATTCAAGCACATTAATATATTAGCCCTCCGTATTTTACAACAATTACAACATCGGCTGCGAACTGGCAAGATGTAATAGTCTTATTATGACTTTGGAATTTCCTTTGCCTTTTTGAAGTTGTAGAGATAAAGACCTTGATAGATCTTTGAGCACTCGTGAATCGTTAGCAATGTTAATGTAATCACAAACACACTAATAGAAAGTCTCTAATACTTGTATTATAAAGCGGAAACAAACACAAGTAAGAACACAAAATACTAAGAACTCTTTGATCCTCTATGGATCTTTTATAAAAACTAAAACTTGTTTTTCCAACTCGTACATAAAATATAATAATATGTTCCTTTTATAGACAAGGAACCCTAACCCTAAACCGTTTCACAAGAAACGTATATTCTATAAACTATAGAAGATATGCATTATCTTCTCCTAATTAAACTCATGCATAACAAAATTACAAAATACGCGGTTTGTCTATATCCGCAGAAACACAATACGCAGAAACTATTCTTCCGCAGAAACCTATCTTCAGCAGATTCCAGCTCTTCAGCAGAATCCATCAGCAGAATGTATCAGCAGAATTCTCACTTAGCATAATTCCCAACAAATCCTCCCCTAATCTTGAATTCGAACATCAGCAGCAAAGAATCAAAACATCCACATCTCTATGAGAGACCAAACTTAAAGCTCCAGATCTTTGCAGCAACAAGTGACATAATGTACATCAAAACTTATTAGTTTCATACTATTCTCATCACATCTAGGTGTGTTAACTCCTGTGAGAGGTGAATCATTAAAAATAATGGATTTGATGTCTCTTTACCAATAGCCAACACTACTGGAGTAGCCAAATGTTTAAGTTCGAAAACTATGGTACACTGATAACCATATGATTTTTAGTAAATCATCAACTATAAACGGATTTGAGTTGTCTTTACCTGTAGCCGTTTGCTCAGGACTAGTCAATTCTTAGGTTGAATAAATCACCTTTGGTGAATTGATTACCAAATATGGTTTTCCACTGCCTTTACCACAAGCCATATCCTTGTGGGCTAGCCAATTATTTGGAATCCAAAAGGAAAAATCCATGGTCAATTGAAAACCATTCAACTCTCAGCTGTGAAGCATGGGTGAGTTGAGTACCCAATAGTTTTGAGCAAACTATTACAGCTATCAACAGATTTGACATGCCTTTACCAAAGCTGTACCCTTTGGACTAGCCAACTCTTTGATGAACACAAGTCACATCTGGTGAGTTGAGAACCATCAACAGAGTAATTTTACAACAAACCTGCAGAAAGTTAGTACAAAAATCTAATAACTACCATTTTTTTTATTATTTTTTTTAAAAATGAAATAAAATATACAACATAGAATACCAGAATCAAGTAGAAGCCTGATGTTGCATAAGCTGAGACTTGATCAACCCAATCAACTGTTCAGCATGTGTAAGATCATTTGACACTGGATTAGGAGGAACTTCCAATCTTCGTCTAAGCAATCTTTTCAGCAGTTTACGTGACAAAGGATAATGCTGATCAAAAAACATACAAACTCTCATCCCACACTTGGTCTCAACAACACGCACATTAGGATAAGGATAAAATCTCCATGTATCAACCTTCCACTTGTGAGAATTCTTCCAAATAGAATACCCTGTACCATTTGGGGACTGAGAATCAAACAAAACTTGAAGATCCCCCAATAAGTACAACCCTGCTCTTGGTGGTTTATGAGATGCATAATAATGTGAAACAAAGGCATAAAGAGTATTCAGATCCTGCCTATCCACCAAATGAAGTATATCTTTCAAGAAAGTAAACTCCATAGAAGATGTATCAAGCCTATAAATAGTGTTGATATGTTCATTAGTCACCTTCCAATCTGTTAACACACTATAAGAATCCTCTGGAAAGGTTGTAGAAGACCCCATCTTGATAAATGTAGCATTATCAGCCTTGATATCCACATGCTTAGAAGATCTATGCTTCTGAGATGTTGACTTCCTAGATAATCTCACAGATCTTCTAATAGCAATATGTCTCTTATGGGACATCCTTTTCTTCCTCCTACCAGGTACATATATCCCCATAGAAAAGGAAGGATCTACTTTTTCAGATGCACCAGAGACATCTTCAGTAGGAATAGAAGGTGTAGAACCAGAAGGAATTGAAACAAAGACACCTTGTTGATACAACTTGTCCATCTCTTGTCTAGCCCTTTTAGCTCTAGCAGCTTCTTGTTCAGCTCTCTTAGCCAGGACTGCATGATAGTTGGAAAGAAATGATCCTCCTTGATCAGCAGATGCAGAAGATGGAATCTCAATTGTACTTTTCTTTTCCTTTGGATCCATATCAGGATCAGCAGCTATTGGTGAAGCTTCAGAAGAAACAGCTATGATAGAAGCTTCAGAAGAAACATGAAGAACTGATGGTTGACTTGCAGATGCTTCCTCAGTAGAAATGGAAGACACACCCTTTGCTTCAGCAGATGGTAGACTTTTAGTGGATTTTACACCATCAGCAGTTTGCACATCATCAGCAGTTGAATCAACTGTTTCAGCAATCTTGGATCTTTTTGCATTAGGAGCATCTAGAGCATCAGCAATCGTTTTCACTTGAGAAGCTGGTTTAATTTGCTTCATAATAAAATTATACAGCCTTATCAGCTCAGAATCAGGCAAATTCCAGACTTTCTTCTTTGACAAACCAGAAGTATAAAGAGCTACACTTTGATTGTAAACCACATTCATTTGCTTTTCCCAGAAAAGCAACTTTGTTGTGATCCTTCTTAAGTTGTAGAGTCGCCATTTGAAGAGATTGTGGAAATCGGTTCTGAATTGAGTAAAGAATAATGGGTTTAAATTGGTTGAAGAGGGAATCAGTTGATTTGGGCGAAGATACGTGAATTAGGTTATAAATAGAAGTTACACGGTCATGGTCAAAAATATCGCAATAGATCGTTGACCAAATCTGACGTGTAAATTAACTTTCAAAATTCAAAGTTAAACCTTCAGCAGAATCAATGGTCAATCTGCTGATGAAGAAGTCAATCAGCAGATTCACTTGGTAAAATATCTTCAGTAAATATCTGGCGTTTTACTTTGCCATCCGTTACGCATTTATTACCCCAATCCCTTGACTTCGCTTATAAATTAATCCCAAATCACAATTCACACAAATCACTTACCCCCAAATTAATCATCAAACCCTAATTTCTCAATAGCCCCACAATTGCCATCCCAAATCCATGTCATCAAAACCAGAAATCATCGATCTAACCTCCTCCTCTTCATCATCATCATCTAGTGATGGTTGGAACACTTACTTTCCACCCATTGCTCGACCATGGACGCATCAAGTAACCACAAACCAAGAAAGTAAGAAGAAGCAGAATATGGGGGAACCAAGTTAAGCACCCAATTCTGCTGAGTCTGATTTTTCTGAAGACTCACATCCCTTGCTTCCTTACCCAGCATCAGATAGAGAATTAGTCTCTCATTTTCTATTTACCTCGGATGAGGAATCTTCCGAGGATGAATATGAAGATCCCTCCTTTCTTCCTCCTTCCACACCTGAGAGACCACAAGCAAGGTCTAGGAAGTCTAACCCTCCACTTCCAAAATCACGAGAGGTGGTGATTGGTCTTCCTGCTCAAGAAGGCAAAGGAGAAGACAAAGGGAAGGGGAAGGTGGAGTAGTTGAAGATGAGATGTTTCCAGAGACCAAACACTTAGTTTCTTGAGCATCTTCATCATCGTTTTCATCAATCCATCCTTCCATTTTCATCTTCAACTTCTTTATCGTACTGGACATGCACATCCACCAGGCTTTTGCAATATGGATGATAGGATTTTAGGATTTGTGTAGTTGAATATGTATAGGAATGGTCTTTAATTTCTTTTGAAGTTGTTTGTAAGCTGTAACTTGTTTCTTGAATGAATGAACAACTTGAATTTATCTTTCATTGCACTTCTTGTCTTTCTCTTCATTAGAAATAATGAACATCGCATGTATTCCACTTTAGTAGAAACAATGAGAATCAGTTGTATTTACTTCAGTAGGAACAATGAGAATCACTTTTATCCTTCTTCGGTAGAAACAATGACTCCATTAGGAGAAACAAACTTTAGCTTACAGGACCTTGTTCCAAACAATCCAAACCAGCAACTACACACAGCTGTATTCTGTAAAACAGACACATAGTAGCAAACCAAACAAACAAACTAATATGCTAAGAAACACATTAGATGGTTAGTGTTAGTAACCTAATATATACAATATTTACAATAACAATCAATCCTCCCCTGAGGCATATGCCTCCCCTGAGGCTTATGCCTCCCCTCAAACTATGCAGTTAAGGGTTAACCATCCCAATGTGGACAACTAAGTGTTGAAACCTAGGTCCATCAAAAGCTTTAGTCAACAAATCTGCCACATTATCATCTGTGTGAATCTTAACCACTTTTATCAAATGTTTTTCATATGCATCTCTTATAAAGTGGTGCCTAATCTCAATATGCTTTGTTCTATTATGAAAAACTGGATTTTTAACAATGCATATGGTACTTTGATTATCAATAAAGATTGTGGTGTTCATGAAATTAAACCCATAATCCAGTAACTGATTCTGTATCCAAATTACCTGCCCACAACAATTGGCAGCAGCAACATATTCTGCTTCAGTAGATGAGGTAGCAACTATTGATTGTTTCTTGCATTGCCAAGAAATCAATCTTCTTCCAAGAAATTGGCAACCTCCAGTTGTGGACCTTCTATCCAAATTTGCACCAGCATAGTCACTATCACTATATGCTTTCAACTTGAAAGGGGACTCTTTTGGGTACCAAAGACCTAGGTTAGGTTAGCCTTTGAGGTACTTGAAGATCTTTTTGACTGCATTCAAGTGAGAAGTAAGTGGTGTAACTTGATGCCTTGAACAAGCACTCACAGCAAATGTAATGTCAGGCCTTGAAGCTGTCAAATACATCAATGAACCAATCATAGATCTGTATAAGTGAACCTTCACAGCAGGATCTGGTTCAATGTTGTTCTTTGGTTTAGGAGCTTCATAAGGTGTAGTAGCAGTTCTGATACTTTCCATGCCAAACTTCTTCAAAATGTCCCTCACATATTTATCTTGACTAATAAATATACCATCTGGTTTCTGCTTAACTTGTAGACCCAAAAAGAAAGTAAGCTCCCCCATGGCACTCATCTGAAACTCACCCTTCATTAAATTCTCAAATTCCCTGCACCAAGCTTCATTAGTGGAGCCAAAGATAATGTCATCCACATAAACTTGCACAAGTATAATATCCCTGGAATTCTTCTTAAGGAAGAGTGTTTTGTCAATGGCACCTCTTCTGTATCCATGCTTCAGCAGAAATGCTGAGAGTCTAGCATACCAAGCTCTTGGTGCCTGATGGAGGCCATAAAGAGCTTTGACAACCTTATAAACATAATCAGGATGATCTGGGTCTTCAAAACCTTTGGGTTGAGTGACATAGACTTCTTCTTCAATCTCACCATATAAGAATGCACCTTTCACATCCATCTGATAAACCATAAAGCCCATATAAGATGCATAGGCCAAGAAAATCCTAATGGCCTCTACTCTAGCAACTGGTGCAAAAACCTCATCATAATCTATCCCTTCTTCCTGCCTGAACCCCTGAGCTACCAGCCTTGCTTTGTTTTTGACCACTATACCCCTTGCATCCCTTTTATTCTTCAAAATCCATTTTGTCCCAATTGCATACTTCCCATCTGGTAGAGGAACCAATATCCAAACTTGCTGATTCTTGAATTGTAGCATTTCATCTTGCATTGCTTCAAGCCAACTTGAATCTGCAAGAGCTTGTGGGACACTGGTTGGTTCCATTTGAGAGAGGAAACAAGCAAACAGTCAATGGTGAAAGTCTGTGTGGTTGTCTCTTTGTTGATTTGAGACATAGGAAATAAAAGCAACTTCTCCATACTTAGTTTGTTTCACTGTGCTTATAGTTCTAACAGGATCTTGAGGATCACCAATAATATTTTCCTGTGGATGTAGAATGTTGATCCTTTTTGTTGCATTGGGGTTGACAGCAATTGTGGTATCAAGAGTGGTCATTGTTGGTTCAAAAACACTGTCATAGGAAGATGAGGTGAAGATGCCAGCTTTGGATTGATGATTAGCAAGATCTGAAGGACTTAGAAATCTGGTATATGGTTTTCCAAAGTCTGTGGACACCCTGGTAGAAATGGGAGTATATGCAGCAGGATTGTCAGCAGATTTGGTGATGTCAGGAGAAACAGGTGAACTGTCAGTAGAACTGTCAGCAGAATCCTGGTTTCCACTGACTGCTTGTGCTGATTGTCTAAGGAGTGCTTCAGCATCTTTTGCAAACTTCTCACCAAGCCTCTCAGCTTCTTGAGTGGCTGCATGCTCTTGCTTCTTGAGTTTAGCAAGATCCTCTGCATATTGTGACTCTTCTTCATTCATATCAGGAGAACCTTTTGCACCATTACCTGCAAACTGGTTAGGAGGAAATGAAGGTACAACAATGGTTTGTTCATCAAGCTCAGACTCATCTTCTGAGTCATCATCCAGGACACTTGCATTGTTAGAGGGAGATTCTTGTGTACCTGCAGATTGGTTAGCAATAAATCTAGTATAACCCAAATAATCTGTTAAGTAATCTAGGTCAAAATACCAAGCATGACCTTGACCATGAACATTAGTCTTTTCTTCTAGATATCTCAGGTTAAGAGTCTCCTCTATCCTTTTAGCATTTAGATTATATACCCTATATGCCTTACTATGAGCTGAATATCCCACAATGTACCCCTCATCAGCTTTTCCATCAAATTTCCCAGGTGGATCACTAGTGTTCAAAATGGTCACTTGACATCCAAAAGGTTTGAGGTAATGAATAGAAGGAACTTTCCCAATGAGAAGTTCATAAGGTGTCTTGAAATGAGGTCTAGTGATGGATACCCTGTTCAAGACATAACAAGCACTGCTTACTGCTTCAGTCGAGAACATTGTGGGTAACTTAGAGTCTGCAAGCATTGATCTTGCTGCCTCTATTAAGGTCCTATTCTTTCTTTCAGCAACCCCATTTTGTTGTAGGGTTCTTGGATTGCTATAGTCCCTTTGTATCCCTTTAGACTTACACAATTCTATTAAAACAACATTTTTGAACTCTGTCCCATTATCACACCTAATGCCTTTAACCTTTTTGTTTAGCTGGTTTTCAACAAGGGTAACGAATTCCTTTAAAATTTGAGATGTTTCATCTTTAGTTTTCAGAAAGAATACCCAACAAATCCGGCTGTAGTCATTAGTGATCACCAAGCAGAAGTACTTATGATCAATACTTCTGACTTGTGTTGGACCAAAGAGATCCATATGCAGCAACTGAAGAGGTTCTGAGATAGTGCTCACAGCTGAAATGGCTTTGTATGAGGCTCTGTGTTGCTTCCCTTTGTTGCAGGCAACACAGTTGTGCTCATTGGTGAAAACTTTGGAAGGAAGTCCTTGAACTAGACCAAGTTTAAAAAGCTTGTTGATTGTCTTGAAATTCACATGAGCCATCCTCCTGTGCCATTTTGTAGATTCATCCAGGGATGCTTTAGCCACCAAACATGTTAGATCACCTTCAGGTTGAACATCATTCATGTTGAATGTGTATAAATTGTTGTTTCTGGGAACTCTCAGCAGAATTGAGGTATCTTCTGGAAGTTTGAAGTCTTTAGAGAGCACAAGACATTTATCCTCAGAGAAGAATACTTTGTTCTTTGTGTCACAAATTTGTGATACTGAGAACAAGTTGAAGTGTTGCAGTTCCTTTACATAATACACATTCTCAAAATCCAATTTTGGTGTTCTAATAGTTCCTTTTCCTGTGATTCTACCATCTCCTCCACCAAAAGTCACATTGCCTCCTCCTTCTATGGGTACAAAATCAATCATCTTTTCTTTATTTCCTGACATGCTCCTGGAACAACCACTATCTACTATGCCAACATCTTTACTCTTAAGAGGATGATCCTACAACAACAAAAAATAAATACAAAATATAAGTACACTTTGGAGACTCAAGTCATCACTGACTTGAGCCTGCCTTGTGGATCATGAGAATTAGGCCATGTAGATGAATAAGATCCACCATTGTTCTTGGACCTTCTGTTATATTTAGGTCCCTTGTTAATCCAAGAACAACCTGCTGAGGGCTTCACAGCAGTATCCCAATATCCCCTGCCCACATACATTGAGTCAAAACATCCAGGCCAATAACCATTCTGAAAATTAGAACTAGTTGGTCTCACATATGGTCTAGCAACAGATCTTTTCCAAACAAATGGAAAACGTGTATCAGCAGAATTGTGTCTGCTGGCTTTACATGTTGCTTGTGGAACATAAGATGGTATGTCATTAACATTTTTCCACATTGGTCTAGGTTTCTTCTGACTAGCACATACACCCATTCTTTGCTCATGAAAATTACAATCCTTAATCAAATGAAATTTACTTCTACAAACAAAACATTTCTTCTTTTTAGAAGATTTATTCAAAGTGAAAGATGTTCCATTGAAAACATTCAAACCACAAACATTGACAGAATTGTTTTTAACAGAATTAAAAGCATTGTTTTGCAAAGAATTAAATAACAAGTCTTCAGAGGAAACTGTCTTTGAATTTGATTCATCAGCAGCATCTCTAACAGGCTTGTATGGAGACTTGGGTGAAGGCTTGGGAGAGGTCTTGGAAAGGTCTGACTTTGAATCACAACTGGTATAGGCAGTAGACCCTTGGTCAGAAGACTTGTCACTGGTAGAACAAGAGACAAAGTCAGCAGAATTAGAATTAGGGTCTGGCAAGTCACTTGACTTTTTGCCATAAAGATGGTGTGATCCATCAAAGTCTACAGTAATGGAGAGGTCAGTGGGCATGTGTTCTCCTCTAATAGGTCCAGGCACAACATGTAATTTACCTTCTTTAACATAATTAGCTAATCCTGCTGGTGTTGTTCTACCACGGTCATGCCTAGCCTCTAAACCAACATATTTTTGAAAACCTAAACCTATTCCAGAGTTTACAGCTTGACTACTATATAGACAACTAGCTAAATTATCACCTGATATTAACCATTGTTTATGTGTAGCTATTTCCTTGTCTAGCTTCTCTTTGAGTACTTGGTTTTCAGATTCTAATTTAGCATTTACTTTTTTAGTGTATGTCAACTCATCTTGTGCACATTTATCTCTTTCTAACACTCCTATTTTCTCTTCATAAGTAACCTGATTCTTTTGAAACCAAATTTTTTGTTTTTCTAAAGTTCTTAAACCATTTTTATAAGCCTCAAGTTCCTTATAACATTCATTATATTTTGGTTTCAGTCCATCATAAGATACCTTAAGCTCATTGTATTTTACACTACAACCAAAAACACAATTATTTACCTGTGAGATGCCCATAAAGGCAACTTGATCATGATGATCTTCTGTATCACAGCTGGCCAGTAATCCACTCTGATCAGCTTCACCATCACTACAGGTTAAGTGTTTGTGGTTAAGTGTTAGAGGTTTATCTTTGTCACTACAGGTTACTATATCAATGAGTAATCTAAATATGACAAACACGTCAGAGAGTGCTATTCCTGAGATCCTCAAACTGTATGATATGGTCAATGAACACAAGAAACCCAACTCAACACAAATGACAAATGATCCTGATCTATGTGACAAGGATTCAGTAAGCTCAAACTCTCATGAGACAGAGATCAGTCAGCCACCAGTATCATTCAACAATGCTAAGGACTGCTCCATAGTATGCTTTCTACAACTTCACTCACACCTTTCAGTGCTTATTAAGGGAATTGAATTCATAATGGGATATGAACGTGCTTTTGCAACACTCTTTGGTCAAGATGTTCAAAACTTCACAGACACAATGATTCTTAACTTAGATCAATTGCAACAACAACTTGACCAAGGAATACTTTCCAAAGCTGGATCCATAGCCGCTCTTAGTGTACTCAACAAACAACTCCAAATGTTCTTTGAGTCAAAACTCACTCTGCAGTATGATTATTATAGTGAGATGACTAGAAGCTGCTTTGCTAAACACACGAGAATTGAGGTTGACACGTTCAGAGATACACTTATCCAGCTCATGGATAATGTTGAAACGTTCATTGAGAAAAGAGCACAACTCAGACACCTGGATAACAAGAAAGAGGAGGGTTCCCTGGTACATTCATGTGATGGTATTGATGATTCGGGTAAAGCATTGGATGATGGGTTAAGTGTCTCGATGAGTAAAGAATCAGCAAATGTTAAGATTGACAATACCATCAGTTCAGTGACGCTTGTCACCCATGGCATGAATGCTGAATCTAGAACGGACAATGACCAAAGGTCAAGTACGGAGGTACCCTTAGTTGATCAACATAATGTGCTCTCTAATGAACGGGAGCATACTGATCAAATCAAACTCACTTATGACTCAAATTCGCTGGAAAAGACTGATAGCAATACCATGTCTAATTCAACAAATATGAGTCATAAAGGAGGAGAGTGTGATCAGGATGCTGAACGTGATAAAATGTTAAGTTCTGTGTTGACGGCTGATGTTTTTAAAGAAAAGGATATGGTTGATAAAGAAACTTTTAACGAACTCTCAAAAAGATTTTTGCAACTTGAAAAACATTGCATTTCTCTTGAAATCACAATGCAACAAAAGGAAGAAAGTTTTCAAAATAATCAACCATGCAAAAATCCGGATCTTCCTGATGTCCGTGAATAT
>LBNU01008557.1:87470-103634 GCA_014162995.1 Artemisia annua | reverse complement strand
TTGACTTTAGTAAAATCCCGGGAGAGAATCGATCTCTCGGTTTAAGTCACAAGAGTTGTAAAACTCCGCCTAAGATCATTTCATGGCATCTGCAGCTTCAGGAACCTCCAAAGCTTTGGTGGTGAAAGTTTAAGAGGTGTTGATTACGGACTTCTTCAACGTACCGACTAATTCTCTCAGTTTGGTACTCATGTCAACATCTTCTTAAACCAATCAGTAATTGCTCAGGGCTCAAGAATTTCATGAATGAGTTTATCAGGATAGTTAGATTCGGGAACTACCAGGTTGACACTATTACGGGTTATGAAGATTGTGTCGTCGGTGACTATGTAATTTCTAAGAGAATTGGATGGTGTTGATCTTCTTCAAGGCAAACGTGTAACTACCGTGTACACCATCTCTATTTGTTCGGCTAGTCAACTGCGCTAACGAAAGAAGCATGCCCACAAACCCAATATTGTCAACATCTTCATAGGAGTTCTTCATACCCTACAAAATGACTACCAAGATCTAGAAAGGTTAAAAGCTAAAGCGATTGTTGAAATATTTGGTGGTTATACTTCAGATTATAAGGGATGCCGAATCTACGACATACGAACCCGACAAATCTTGGAAACCATTCACGTCACAATCTATGAGCTGTCCGAGCAAATGGCTTCTGCACACATCAGTGATTTGGAGATCTTGGCTAATCTAATGGTTGATGAATGTTTCGAGCCGCCAAGTGGTGATACACCGGTACCACCAGCCACTGCAGCTCATGATCCAAACGATCAAAATGGTCCATCTTGTTCTACTTCAATGGCTCAAGGCGCTCCATCAGCAAGTCATTCATCAACTTCATCATACATAACATCTCCTTCCGTACATCAAGGTACTGCAGTCGACGAATCGTTTGAAGTAAATCCATCTGCTCCACCTGATGTTGCTTCGTTTAAAGACACATTTGCTCCTGAATCTTCTTCTAAAGCTTCTTCTTCAGGAGATCTTAACACAAGCACATCAATGTCCTAACCACAACCACATGATCTTCACTATAATGGGAAATCTACTCAACCGGGGTCCACTCGAAGGCATCTGGACACACTTGCCTTATGGTGCTTTTATAATTCCATACAATTCTATCGTCTCTAAGTATGGGAATTGACACCATATCCAGACTGTACAATGATTAGTGCTCTTAGATGGATCCTAAAGTGAAATCTGATGATCATGATAACGTTCTGAACACAAGGAAAGGGTTGCTGCTAAGGGTTATCATCTAAAGAAAGGCATTGATTTTGAGGAATCATTCATTCAGAGTGTCTCTATCAAAGTAATCAGAATGTTTCTCGCCAATGCTGCAAGTCGGGCAAATGGATTCTCCAGTAATGTGGTGGTACTTCACTTCGCAATGACAGAGTTTCAGCTGGCAGATTTCTTCACTAAAGCACTTCCTGGAAAAACGGTTTCGATCTAGTCTCCAGTAACTTGGTTTGGAAAGTCTCATGCCAGTATCACTCAAAAGTCTTCAGGAAGGGAATGAGGAGTAATGGATTCGCTTCAAATATCCTTTTATATAATATAAATCCCAGAAAAGAAAAATACAAAAACATAAAACCTATAAAAACCCATAAAAATCAGAAAAATAGAAAATACCAAAAACAGTTACTTTTTAAGGCATGTCTTCTGGCATCGATAACATTTACTGTCCTAGAAATGTCATTCAATAATGACACGGGTCTTTAAATGAAGCTCGACCAGAAGTTCAAAAAGGTTTTTCAAAACAAGCCTAAATGGCTTACAGTCATTTCAGGCTGTAACCCGCGCTTCAAAATTATGGCTTGCAGTTACTTCAGACTGTAACCCGTTCTTAAAATTATGGTTTGCTATTACTTCAGATAGCAACCCGGTTTTCAAAATACGTGAAAAACACGTTACCATATTTTTCACTGTATGCGGATTATCCGAAAGTTTGTACGCTTCAGTGCAGCCTTTCTAGTAAAAGAAGAGAAGTCTTCTTTTCCCAAAATCTCTTTCTTCTAAAATTCTTCAAAAGAGATTTTGTGGTGTACAAGGTGGCCATCGGTCTTAAATTTTCTCGAATACGTTACCACTCATTTTAATGGCTATTAAACGTTAAAATTGAAAACGGGCCATTAATTGAGGGGGAGCGCATTTGCTCAAAATTTTTGCACCTTTAAAAGCTTTGTGCACCAGCCACAGTGAAATTCAAAAAGTGTCTCATAATCAGTAAACATTTAAAACGTATCACACTTCTCTCCAAAGCTTTTTCGAAAATAATTTAAATCAATTGGGATCACAAAATCTCAAAAGATTTGAAATTTTATGATCGGGGGAGAGAATGTGATTTAAATATGAAAACTGATTTAAAAATGATGTTTTGGAACTATAAAGATGTTTTGGACTCAAAAGATCGCTCCCTTATGTGCTAAAATTTTAAAGAGTTTGGATTTTAATCAAAGCACATAATGAGGGGGAGCAAGTGATTTAAAATGATGAATAAATGATCTCTTTTGTAAGCTCACCTGTATGTGCCAAAGTTTTTGGGGAGCAAGTGGCTAAGAGTCTTTCGCGGGATTTTACAAAATCAAGTAGAAACCGTGAAATGATTATGACTCAGAAATTGACTCATGAATTGACGAAACATGAAAAGTCGTGAATCGAAAAGACTAGTCCTGGCCGGGTAATAATTTCAAGCTTGTTTACCAGTGATGTAAACGTGTCTCGAAGAGGACTTGTCAAAGTAGATAGTACCGTTTCGAGAAACTCTTCTTAGATATATACTTTGACGGGTCTAACTTCCTTTTTAAGGAATGTTAACAACATCAAGTTAGTTATTAGAGCTAGTTATCACCTAAAAGCTGATAATGGATCCCTTTAACTAAGCAACGTAAACGTGTCCCTCGGGTATATGTCTATTAAGAGCCGATCAATTCAAATAAGTGCAACTCACCCCGACATGTGCAAATTTCTTCTTCCTATAAGCACATGTTAAGGGGGAGCATTTGAAAAATGATAAAACTCTCAAAGTGTTAACAAAATGTGTTTCTTTATCATAAACACTTTGAGAGAATTTTCAAAGATTTGGTTATATGGCGAATGTGGAAAGATACCAAAAGACCGACCACTTTTATTTAAAGCATGGAGTTATAAGGATGGTAAGGTTAGGTATATGTTCCCATGATCCACCAGAACCGGAGGAATCTTCCCAGGGACAATCCAATAGATAGATCAGAAGTCCTTAGGAATGATTGAAAAAAGGAAAAAAGTGAGAAAGGGAAGAGTGCCGACTGAGACTGAGCTAGGACTGGAACAAACCCAACAAGGTTCTAGTAAATGAAGTCTCAGTAAGCACTGAAGGGGTTGAAGAATTAAAAAGAAATGAAATGAGGAAGGGTGAAAAAAAATAGCCTTCCAATTTTTCAACCTTAGGGCAGAAACCGGGTTCAATTCATATGCTACTGATTGTTACCAAGGTAACATCGGTATTGAAGATAAAGATGTCATGGACCCAGCGACGCACTGCACTAAACCTTCCAGCCACTCAAGTTCTCTTAAAAGAGCTTGTTTCATTCTCACGGGGAACCGGTGTAAACTATCGACTAGTCTCTTAGAGCTAGTTGATATTGAAACAGGAGACCGCTCCCTAGTCTCCGAATAGGATAACCAATGTGCACTTATCGAGTCTAGAGCCAAGAGATGCATCAAAAGATCTCATAGAGACACTTGATACTTCTACACTGGTTGTTCAACATTAAGGACACCAGATGTAACATTTTGAGTCCTACGCAGATCTAAGCAATCTGCCGAGAACACTTATGAGGGAACATACATAAGTATTTCCCAGTGATTGAGTGGAAACTCCTGCCAGGGTCAACATCAAACAGCCTTGACAGCAGGTCACTTCGGTAATCACTTGTGGGTTATGCTTAGTGTGTACGGTGGTGTTCCAAAAGGTCTACAGTCGTGGGGTGATCTCCATCGACTCACCTAATCGTTGGTGTACTTCGGTATGTCAGTGAAAGCCCTTTCGGGGGCATCCGATTAGGAACGACCTTGGTAAGGATTAGAGAAAGTCTTCCCACTATGCTGTTGATGATCTCGAAGTCCGAACTTGTAAGTGCCGGTATGTTTATTACTAACCAAGTTTTATGCAGCTCAACATACCAAACTTACCATGTTCACCATCATCACTCTAGTTCCACATGCTCATACCAACATCTAAAAGGAGACGTCAGAACTGTTCAACCGGGAAGATCTACTCAACAAAGATGTATGGGCATGTTGGAAAGGCGTAATCACACCAAAGACAAAGAAGTTGATGATTGATGCCGATTGCTGAAAAGATGCAACTTCATCATCTCATGCTTACACTTCAATATCGTAACTTAAGATATCATGATCAAAGAATGAGCTTCGACTAAGCTTCCACAACTCTGATGCAGAAGATCATGATCCAGAAAAGTGTAAGCATGACATCACAAAGATAATCACAACATCATAAAGAGACACATACACTCAAAGATGACTTGAAGCTAATTATATGAATGAAGAGCGAAGAGAAAAGTCAAAAAGATCATCATATACATCAAGGAAGTCATATTGAGTCGTTTATCCATGAAAAATCAACAACTACGAGCTACAAAAGAATCTACAAAGATCTCAATGCAAGAAGTCAAGAATATCTCCAAGTGGTGAATATTTCTAGGGGTGACCTCCCTTAGGGGGAGATTGTTAGGAATACGATTTTTGTATAAGAAAGATTCGGTCACACCCCTGATATGAATATGCATTGTTTAGCTCGTAGTAGTTACAATAGTTAGTTAAACGTAGTATAGAAGTAGATTAGTTCGCGGAAGAAGGACGGGTCTTTACCCATTGTATACCTGATCCGCAGCCCAAGTGGCACGCCCTAGTGGCAAAACTCATGTACATATAAACCCTCTCCATCCTTGGAGAGGGTAAGCCTTCTCTCATAATTCTATTTCTTTTTTTTTTGGTTTTCTCTCAAGGCTTCATNGTATAAGAAAGATTCGGTCACACCCCTGATATGAATATGCATTGTTTAGCTCGTAGTAGTTACAATAGTTAGTTAAACGTAGTATAGAAGTAGATTAGTTCGCGGAAGAAGGACGGGTCTTTACCCATTGTATACCTGATCCGCAGCCCAAGTGGCACGCCCTAGTGGCAAAACTCATGTACATATAAACCCTCTCCATCCTTGGAGAGGGTAAGCCTTCTCTCATAATTCTATTTCTTTTTTTTTTGGTTTTCTCTCAAGGCTTCATCTCTTTCTCTCTCTAACTTTCTCTCTCTATATTTCTTTTTTTCTTTCTTTCTTGCAACGAATCACACTACAAGGTTATTCGTGTTTGGGATGTTATCTAGTGTTCTACAGAAACAAATGAAGAAAGAAATCCAAATTTTAAAAGAAAAACAAATTTGGAAAAGAAAATATTTTTGGTTTTTTATATTTTTGAAAATATTTACAAAACACGAATCAGAAAACGAAAACCAAAATTCACTTCAACCTTCCCCGGTAGCGGCGCCATTTAATATTTGATTTCCGAAGAAATACTCGTGGAAGTATTTCCCGGGTCGTAGTCCCAACGAAGGCTGAATGGAGTTCGTGAGTTCGTGATCGTGAATCGTGAAGTGAATGGGAAAATAATTGGGAATTAGGAGTTCTACACTAATGATATTGAAATAACGAATCAAAACAAGAAACAAAGCTAAGGGAACAAATAACGAGGCATAAGGATACCTAAAACGCAAATTAACCTAAACACGCTAGTTACAACTAAAATAAACGTAAGAGCGCAAAATAAAAAGTGAAATTAAAGCTATACTAATTCTACGGGTGTGAAAATGATTTTTTTACGTGCTAAAAGACAAAAGAAAATTTTAGGAAAAAGAAAAATATTATTTTGACTTTATATTTAGTTATTATTAATTAAAAACTATTTTTAACTATTAAAATATACTAAAATACTATTTAATATAAAATAAAGCTAAAAAATAAAATTTAATTTTTATAATTATAAAATAACCTAAAGCTAATTTTAAAACTGAAAAATATTTTTGGATTTTTTTATGAATGTTTATTAATTAAAAAGGATTTAAAAGTACTTAAAAACTAAATTAATTATTATAAATAGTAAATGACTTAGGAAAATTATGAAATTTTTTTAGAGAATTCCAAAATATTATTAAGAACCTAGGAAAAATAAAATTACTAAATTTTAAACCATAATAAGCTAATTGGACACAATAAGCAGTATGAATAAGCACTTATTTATAAGCAAACAAGCACTTGATGACACAACAAGCTCACACAAGGTTCTAACAACTTATTTAAGCACAAACTAACCAAAAACAACAGAAAGATTCCACAAAATAAGCCAATAAGCACTTAGACAAGTTGGACAGAAATGAGCCTCAAGTACCTACTTTAAGCTTAAAAATAAGCACCTACATAAGCTGATTAGTTGAACCTAAAGGGGGCAAAATGAAGACTACCTAGGATAATACTTAAAAAAACAAAAAGCCCTAATTCTAATAAGCCAATTGACCCCTAATTAGACCCTAGAACAGGTGACAAAACAAACATGTAACTGAAGAACAAGTTAAGTAAGCTTCTTGTAGACTAATTTTTACCGACCAATTGTTGTTAAGACTGCCTAATATTGATATATATTAGAGTTTGCTATATGGACTATCCCCAGAAACAAGATTTGAGCAAATTGAGAGCCTAAATATGCCCTAAATAGTCCCTAGATCAGCAGCTCTACCTTTAGCCTACTTTTGACTTTTTTTTTATGAAATTTGACCAAAATGAAATTTGATTCTTCCTAGATGATTGAAAATAAGTTTTTAAGCTGAAATGAAACTAGATTAAGCTATTATACCTACTTATGCTACTATATCTATGACTATGCACTTAACACTTATGTGATGTATGCAACAATGAAAATTACAAGTGATTTTTGACTTTTTGCTAATGACTTATGTATTTTATGCCTAAACTATCTTATATATGCCTAAAGTAACCTACTAGTGGAGAAGCAACAACAGGAAAACACAAAGACCACTATTAACTAACCTAATCCAACCACCCCTATAACTACCTATTTAACTATGTTTTTTAGATTAAAGCTTCCAATACCTAAACTAGTGATCACACACTATTTCATAACTACTGTAAAGGACAATTGATCAGTGAAAAATCAGCAAGTACTCAGAGAACTCAAGATGGCAGTTTAAGCTACTATAAGACAGTAAGTATGCAAAACTATACTAGAACATGTAAAAGCACAACTAAACACTCAAACAGCTAAGTTAAGCTAAGCAAAGCAGAAATAACCTAACTAAAGCAATAACTAAGCTACTGATGAAGTAATGCAGAAAATGAAATGGGAACTTACTTGGAATGAAGATGCAAAGGGAAGTAAGCTACTAGCTGATGAAATAATGAGATAAGCTCAATGAAGCTATGGAGAGCTTAGTGAGCTTATCAGGAGGGAAATTGGCTTATATAAGCTTATGTACCCTCAGCTTATTCTATTATATATATATATTTTTTTCTTTTTTCCTTTTTTTTATAGAGTAAAGCTATACAGAAATAGGCTTATCACTAATCTAAAGTAACTTAATTGATAGAAAATAAGAGGCTTTTAAAAGAGATTTAACTTAAAAAGTAAATTAACACTAAACGGATTAAACTAGAATTTAGAGAACAAAGGATGATTTTATTAAGCTTGAACAAAATTACATTATATCAGAAGACATTACATTAAATACTTAGCAGAACATAAACCCTAAATTTTGACCTTAAATTCTACACTACTCCTAAAAATCTAACCCCTCCAATTATGAGTGAGGAGGTCCTTTTATAGGATGCTGAGGAGAGAACCCTAGGCTGTGGAAGCATCTCGATCTTCTTATCACAACCCTTCGATTAAGCTTCAATCATAAGCAGAATTTACCACCCTTGGATCATGTGCCCAAACGAAATCCACCAATCACAGCCTAGGAAGCACACGGATTGATGACCTGTCATTCCTGACATGTCAGGCCTTCTAGAATCGCGTGCAAAGTACAAGATTGCCCTTAATTGCTGTCAATTTTGGGATGGGGTAATTAGGGTTCATGGCACAGTGAAAAATCTGGGTAAATTGGGGATTTGGGGCGTGGGTTTTTTAAAGGGTAATAAATAATTAAGTTTGACCGGATTTTGTTGTGGGTTTGACTTGGGTTAAAAGCAGGTCGGGTATTATTTAAGGGTATGGGCTTGGTTATGTTGGGCTAGGGATAAAAGGGTGTAGGATTGGACCAGGTTGTATTTTGTTAGTTATAAGGTTTAGGATTTAATTAAGTGAAAAGAGCAAGGACCAAATGTGTTAATTCTGAAAATTCAGGGACTACTTCTGCCATTTCCTCAAAATAAATCCAAGGGTTATTCTTGGCATTCTTTTATTCTTCAAGGACCTTTGTTGACAATTTGAGCATATTTGTGATCAATAATCGAGAAATGTGTTACGCCGTAACTGGTAAATCTTATCCAGATCCAGAGTTTACGGCGTAATTGATGAATTGTTACGCCGTAATAGTCATTTAGGGATTCTTCTACGTTGTAATCTCCAAATGGTTACGCCGTAGAGTATTTATCGGATCTGAGATAACTCTAGTAGTCTTCATTACGTCGTATTCCCAAAGGTGTGTTACGCCGTATGTTAATTCTTGATCTTGGATTACTCTCGTACTCGTTGCTACGCCGTATTCCGTAGTTGTTTTTACGGTGTAGTCTTCATATCTGAGGATTCTTCTAGACTTGAGATGGTTACGGCGTAAACTATGAAATGTGTTATGCCGTAACTGTTGATTCGTGTTGACTTTGGTCTTCATAGTAGAAATCCTTGCTACGGCGTAGTTGAAAGATTGAGTTATGCCATAGCTTTTTCCAGCATACTTGGATTTGTCTATCTTTTGCATGTACTTTCCAATTTCCTCGTCTCTTTAGCTCCTATGCTCACTCGTAACCTGAATACAAAATATGAAGAGATAATAGCATATATTCACATTATTAACAATATAAATGAGCATAATAGGGGGAAATTGACACTTAAATATCATGGTAATTTGATGTTATCAAATATCCCCCCACTTGAACTCTACTTGCCCTCAAGTAGACCCCGTTAGAAGTATTCTCAAAAAGATATCCCCCCAATATAACTCGGGAAATATGAGTTTAAAAATATCCTATGCTAGAATTTTTCAAAGCCGAACACCTCACGAAAAGGGAAACAAACACTCACTCTCTCTATATTCTAAGTGTCAATTTTCGGGGTGATCACTCATTGCACAGTCATAGTATGTATTCTATCATAGGCTTGGCAGTTACACAAAACTCCCCCACTAGAGCTAAGGTCGGTACAACTCTCGAAGGCAACATTGGGTGAACATATATAAGGTTAAGGGCGTGGTGTCGTTACTAACATGCTACGGCGAAAGCGACAAAGGCAATGATACATGACCGGAACGCCGGGCAAGACACCAAGACCTGCTCGAATCCTTCACCTAAGCATGATTCACGACTAAGGGTAGGAATAAACATGGGATTTCACATAATGAGTGTAAAATGAAAAATAATAAGCAAATAGTCTAAGCCTACAACTAAGTCGTCACCATTTACCGTTCGCCCAAGGTCTAAACTTTGAAACGCAGAAATTGGATCATAGCAAGTAAATGTGCCATTAGAGGACGTCATTATGGGCACAAAACTTGATCTTCATGTTGGTGTAGAATTATTCACCAATCTTTTTTTCTTTAATTGTGACCGAAGTGGCCTCTTCGATACTAAGTCTTTATAAGCTCTTCATCAAGGTGCTATACATAGGTGCACATGTTTATTTCAAATATCTACATATGGAATTTCACATTTTTTTTTGATTACAACAATATACATCCCCCCACTTGAGATGAATAATACATGAGAAATTGGGGGGTCTTCAAATGATCTTCAATGATATGTCTTTATAGGCGTGATTCCTGAATTCATCCATTTAGACCTCGAACTAGGGCAAACAACAACTTCCCAATCATAGACTAGACTACACGGTAGGCTAAGGTGTAATGGTGTATCGAAACAATATATTTTGGGTAAGAAACGAAAGGAATGGCTCAAAAGGGTGTAACTAGGGGTATCTTGCACTAAAGATGAGTGCAACAAAAGGGTTTACACGGGGGTCGAGATGTCGAGGTGACTAATCGATAAAAACACACATATAAGGCTATTTGGGTGATAATCCTAAAACATTGCCTTCTAAAATTGTCCCTTCCAAACGTGTCTAGCATATTACTCATCTATGGGTTTGAAAAGATGTAAAAGCCAAGTTCTAAAGTTTACAAAACTACCAGCACACTCAATATTTTGGTGGATTTGGGTAAATAGGGTGAAACTGAATAGGCTAATCCTCACCATATTAATTCAAGGGTTAAATGCGCTCGGCTAAGGTCTATTCTAGTTCGGTTAAGAAAAACATGTCAAAAGTTTAAAAAAGGCAAATTTTTTCAAACTAAACTAAAAAAATGAGGGCTCATAAAGTTCAAGATAATTCTACTCCCGTCCCCCCACTTGAAATGTACAAAGTCCGTTTTGTACTAAAAATCAAGTAAATGTGAAGAGAAGGTAGAATTAGAGCGATAACTTCCCTGAAATTTGCTCCAAAAAATGAAAGAAGGATCACGAGAAGTCTTCGTGCCTTCAACTAGCCTTTATAAGCTAACTTCATTTCCCTGAAATCACAACACTACCACAAGCATAAATCTAAAAAATAAAAATAAAAAGAAAAATCCTAACTCACTTTCGTAGGAATCACTATTGCATTTAGCATATGCAACAAGCCTTTTAAACCACTTGGTGTCCCAAGTGGACGAGTTAAGTCTCGTGAGGGCTTACATGGAACATACCCACAAAGTTCATTTAATTACAATTACAAGTTTAGTATGTTTGAAAATATTTTGAAGGATACACCTCAGAGAAGTGTTACGGCGTAACCAAGGAAATGAGTTACGCCGTAATCAGAGAAAACCTGGAGAGATCAGCTACGGTAGGAAGGTTACGGCGTAGTTATAACACTTAGTTACGCTGTAATGGCTAATCCGAGAGTATCAGTTTCTGCAGTAAACAGATTATCTCGCTCCTCCATGCTCCAAATCCTTCAAAAATATAAGACAAACATACAAACCAACAAAATCAAAGAAAAGGATAATACGGGTTGTCTCCCGTCAGAGCACTTTTGTTTATTAATGAGTCTTTAAGTTAGACTCATTCCCACGGTTGATCACGTGGGTGGTCGACGAACTTGTCCAAGCCCGTCCATCTTCCTCATTAAGTTCTGGCGGATCCATGCTACATTTGCTGAAGTACGTGAGAATTCCTTCCTTTCTTGACTAACAATCTTAGTGAACTTTTCATCTGGACCGATTGAATATCTAGTAACTTCAAAAGTTTCAGTATGAATAGGTGGAGGTTTCTTTTATGGGATCCCGAGCAACTTACACCGGCATTGCTCGTAAGCTTCATCGTCCAAATTGGTGAATTCATCATATCCTTGAAGATCAAGATATTCAACAATTCCATTAAGATCATCCTCATCCGATTCCGATCCTTTATACCAACCGTCCTCTAGCTTGTCTTCAATTAGATTCAAAATTTGTTGGTTTCTATCTTCACTTGTACTTGCCTCGCAAGCCTCATCAAGATCCTCATCGGATTATTCTTGCTCTACTTTCTCCATACTTCTTGTATGTTCTTGCCAGATCTTTTCTTTAGTCAAGTAGTCGACTTTACCATACTTTATTTTTACCCAATCGTTAAAACTTAGCCTGTCGACCCACGGTAATTCACATCTTTGGTTATCATTAGTGGACGTCCAATAGTGGGACGTATCTCCAATCCGTTTTTTGCTGCTTCCACCATTGCACTCATCTCCATAGGGGTCACATGATGCCCAAAAAGACTCCCCATCGTCGTTACTGATTCTGATTCTTTCGCACCAATGCTCCATTACCACCTTGTTCTCGTAGGCTTCCTTCACTAGTGGGTCATTGGTCTCCTCAACGGGAAATAGATAATCATTTCTGACATACCTCGATCCCTTGACCTTTTCTCCTTGATCTCCATTGCTGTCCATAGGTAAATTGTTATCATCGGTGCGGTTCACTTCTGCCCATATTTCAAACTTTTTGTCCCTATCAACGTTCCCGTAGACAATCAGTACCCATTCGTCAAAAGATATTGTTCCTTTCCATCTAAAATCCTTCCGAAATTGATCAAGAGGTGATTTCCACAAATTTTTGTTTCCTCTTAGCCTTTCTTCGTCTCCACCTCCATCACAGAGTTCATTGTTTGGGTCGCATGAAGGCCATAGGTCATAAGACCATTTGTTATCAACATGAATAGGTATGCACCAATGGTACCTATTTTCAATAGTACATTGAGCTTTAGGTAAGGCCTTCTGTAGTACGGTATCAATGTGGTTTTTGCTAGTGACGGCCTTCAGCTCTTCTTTATCCACCTGAGTGCCTTTCCGTGGATTGCCAGTTGTCTCATTGTCGGACTCCTGATTACGTCGTAATTGTGGTATATGGTTACGGCGTAACTCGGTTTCATAACGCATGGGTCCCTCGCGGGTAATATTGATTTGTTCCTTGCTCATTGGTATAGCTACACAAACTTTAGCCTTCTCGATTATCATTTGTTCTTGCAAATCCTTAGACAGTAACTCGATTTTTGCTTCAAGGTTCTTTAGAGTTTCGTCGTGGGATTTTAAACTGGCTTCCGTTCCTTCTTGAAAACTTTTTAACCAAAGTTCTCTATCGGTTTCCCTTTTAGCTGACTTTTCTAGGAATTTGCTGATTGTTTCTTCGAGAGACAGTCTTCTTTCTCCATATGTTGCCCGGTTGTTGAATCGGGAGTTAAATCCTTGTCCACCCGTCCGGTATCCGTTGCTATTACCCTGGAATGGTCTTCCATCCCCATATTTTACTTCCTCTACCTGTTATTATCTTTGTCCCTTAATGGGCAATCCTTTGCGAGGTGAGCTCCTTTGCAAATGTTGCATCCGACTTGGATGGCATGAATGCTTTCTTTGAGCTCCTTTACTTCTCTTCCCAAGTTCTCGAGTTGATTAGTAAGGGCGTTCATACCTTCCATACTTCCTCCGGTACTTCTTGTGCTACCTCCATCGTGCCATTTTTTTGAATGGTCAGCCATATCTTGAATTATATCCAAAGCTCGAGAAGGTGTCATTCCTGGGATAGGACCTTGGGAATCAATCATCCGTCTAGTAGCAATGTTGATGCCTTTATAGAACAAGTTAACCTTTTTTTGAGTTTTCACGTCATGTTTAGGGCATCTATACAAGAGGTCATTAAATCTATCTCATGCTTGGTACAATGTTTTGTCATCCTCTTGTCTGAAGTTATGGATCTCCTCCAATTGTTTTGCTGTTCCTGAAGGAGGGCAAAAACGTTGAATGAAGTTCTTTTTGAGGAGATTCCAAGTGTTGATGGTTCCCGGAGGCAACCTATCAACCCATCTTTTAGCTGCTCCGGAAAGTGTCATAGGGAACACTCGGAGCATGACTGCATCATGAGAAACACCTGGTATGTTGAAGAGACAAGTAATGTAGAGCACATTTTCTACGTACTCGTAAGCATCTTCCGTCTTGAGTCTAGCAAACGGTTTCTCTCTTAGTTCCCTCATAAACTGCGGCTTGATTTCGAATTTAACATCCGCTCCAATCATTGGCCTCACAAGGCCCGGTCCTAGCTCGTCCCTAGTCATAGCAAGGTACTCTTCCAAAGTAAGAGTATCGATATCGACTACTTCCATGGTACCTGAAACCTCTGTTGTAAAAATCGGCCCAGGCGGCTGATTAATCCACGCATAATCGCTGATCGCTCACTAAGCGCTTTGATTTATCATAATCGGCCTATTTAATCATTTTGGTCAAAGTTCGCTTAAAAATCGGTCAACAAACCGATTAATCGGACAAAATCAGACAAAATCGGTCTAATCGGATTAATCAGACAATATCGCTAAAAAACCGGTCAACAAAATCGCTTAAAAATCAGTCAAAATTGCATAAAAATCGGTCAACAAACCAATTAATCGGACAAAATCAAGTCAAAAATCGCTTAAAAATGGTTAACAAACCGAGTAATATCTATGTTTGACTTTAAACTTTGAAGAATTATGTATTTTGTTTATATTTGAACACTTGAAATATTTGAAGTTTGATGCATTATGCTTATCTCATACATATAATATAATATAATATCTAAAATTACAATTTTGTGCATAAAAATTCCAGTCCGATTAATCCCCGATTAATCCCCGCCTAACCGATTAATCACTAGGCCCTACCCGACCGCCTCACTAGCGCCTAGCGATTTTCACAACCTTGGCTGAAACTAAAAACGAAAATATAAGAAAAACAAAATAAAACTAGAAAATTTAAAAACTTAAACAAAAATCCTATAATAGCTCCCCGGCAGCGGCGCCAAAAACTTGATGCTGGTTTTACCGACCAGGTTTTAATATTTATAATTACTCATTTTACGTAAGGTCTACCTATTTGCACTAACGGACAGAGAATCCGGTTGTGTATAGAATAGTAATGGTAACTCCGAGGTCGTCCCAAGAGCTATGTGGTGCGGACTATGCCTAAGTCTACTATGTAAAGTTGTGAGCACTGGGAGAAAAGTGTACTAGCCTAGTTACTTCTTCTATGTCATTTTATGTCATGTTTCCTATTAAACTAATCTAATGCTTTAGGTGGGGCGGACATATATCACTAGGTGCATATGGTCAAGTTCCCTAGCCTATCTCCCCCGAATCCTGTCAGGAACCATGGCGTTTCCCATGTCGTAAGCCGACGTATGGTATACGGGTTTGAGTCATTAAGTGCCACTACATGCTAGACTTATCTTTAAATGGCCCGTTGTCACGATCATAGGTCATTTCTCTAACTTCTTAAGTTTATCAAGTACGGAATGTGATCCTATGGTCAATTCACACACGAGGCAATATGGTCAGTTGTCATCCCTCCCATTTCCTCGCAATCCATCAGGCTAGTGTCCTATGGTCAATTCTTCTAGCCTACTGATTGGTCTCAGAACCAACAGGTTTGTCACACAAGCTAGCCACTTGTGAATGGCTAACCGTAACAAAGAAACCCTGAAAGTATAGAGCATAATACAATGAATCCTGGAGAGTACAGTGTTTCCCCGGGTCGTTAAAGTCCCAACGAGGTTGAAATTGTATTTGGAAAAACGTTTTTGGGAAGAGTGATCAGGAAAAGTAACCAGATTAAGAATTGGATTGATTTTTACACTACTGATTGCTTGGAATTGAAAACGAAAATGCACAATAACAGATATGACAAATATGTAGTAAAAATGTAAATGAAGAAAGTACAGGGTCTAAAAGTGACAAGTTCTAAACTACAAGGGTGTAAAATGAAAATTTTTAAACTTAAATAAAAAGAAAATTGAATTAAAAAGAAAATATTTTTTTTGATTATTTTAATATTTAAATATTAATTAATTAATAAAAACTATTTAAAAACTTAATTAAAACTAGTTTATAACAATTCTAAAAAGGATTAATGTTACAAATTACACTAAAAATTTGCAAAATTAATTTCTAAAAGTCTAAAATGACTTAGAAGATTTATTAAAATTAAAATTAACTATTTTTGTCTTTTTGTGGATCTTTTATAAATTAAAAACTTAATTAATATTAAAAGTCTAATTAAACTATTTAAAAGGAGAGAATTAGAAAATGAAAAGAGAAAATTACAAAGATAATTTTTACAGATTCTAATTAAGATTACAAGACTAGAAAAATTATAAAAATGGATCTGAGATTAATTTTAAACACTAAAACTATTTTCTTTTTGGTTTTTCTAATTAAACTGTTTTAATTAAAATTAAATCTAAGAATTACCAAGTGAACAGTAGAAATAATAAGAAAATTACCAGAGGTACTAATTATTATGTAGAACTTAGGAAAATTATAAAACGATGCTACTGTTTAATAACATCTATTAATACTATTTAATTTACTATTATTAACTAATTATTAACTAAACT
>LBNU01008557.1:54549-83433 GCA_014162995.1 Artemisia annua | reverse complement strand
CTGTATAGGTTGTAATCTTAAAGAATCGAAGTAATTTAACTTCACGATTTGTTTTGTTGTTTATGATTTTTTTGGTGTTGTTAACACTTTAGGAAAAGTGTTAATGACTTTTTTCTGATATGATTAAGATTTTTACAAAAAAAATTTTTACAAAGTGATGTGATTTGTACAAGGAGGGTTTTGAAAACCACTAAACCTATACGTTTTTAAAACACGCAACAACCTCCCCGGCAGCGGCGCTAAATTTTGATTGGTCTCAGAACCAACAGGTTTGTCACACAAGCTAGCCACTTGTGAATGGCTAACCGTAACAAAGAAACCCTGAAATTCTAGAGCACAATACAATGAATCCTGGAGAGTACAGTGTTTCCCCGGGTCGTTAAAATCCCAACGAGGTTGAAATTGTATTTGGAAAAACGTTTTTGGGAAGAGTGATCAGGAAAAGTAACCAGATTAAGAATTGGATTGATTTTTACACTACTGATTGCTTGGAATTGAAAATGAAAATGCACAATAACAGATATGACAAATATGTAGTAAAAATGTAAATGAAGAAAGTACAGGGACTAAAAGTGACAAGTTCTAAACTACAAGGGTGTAAAATGAAAATTTTAAAACTTAAATAAAAAGAAAATTGAATTAAAAAGAAAATATTTTTTTGATTATTTTAATATTTAAATATTAATTAATTAATAAAAAATATTTAAAAACTTAATTAAAACTAGTTTATAACAATTCTAAAAAGGATTAATGTTACAAATTACACTAAAAATTTGCAAAATTAATTTCTAAAAATCTAAAATGACTTAGAAGATTTATTAAAATTAAAATTAACTATTTTTGTCTTTTTGTGGATCTTTTATAAATTAAAAACTTAATTAATATTAAAAGTCTAATTAAACTATTTAAAAGGAGAGAATTAGAAAATGAAAAGAGAAAATTACAAAGATAATTTTTACAGATTCTAATTAAGATTACAAGACTAGAAAAATTATAAAAATGGATCTGAGATTAATTTTAAACACTAAAACTATTTTCTTTTTGGTTTTTCTAATTAAACTGTTTTAATTAAAATTAAATCTAAGAATTACCAAGTGAACAGTAGAAATAATAAGAAAATTACCAGAGGTACTAATTATTATGTAGAACTTAGGAAAATTATAAAAAGATGCTACTGTGTAATAACATCTATTAAAACTATTTAATTTACTATTATTAACTAATTATTANCTTTAAACGTTGTAAGACCGTTTAAGATATAATAAGACACAACCTTGAAAAATTCCACTGCATCATCAAAGTAGCAACAAATACTCCTCTTCTCCAATAAGAAAATTAATTCGAGCCTTTATAACCGTTTAAGAACAAATACCAATTAACCATTTTGTGTGTGTGAACAAACAACCTCTTCGTATTCAAAACCAATCAAACTGCTCATAATATTCCTTGTTGAATTACCTTAAAATCCATGTATTCTTGAAGCTCCTTCCCCTCAAACAATTAAACTTTGCAAACAAAGCTTTCAAGAATCCTTTAATATCGACAAAAACTACTCGTACTTGTTGTTGTTTGAACATATATAAAAAAAAATCCCAGCAGTAGTACGGTTCAAACGAACAGCAGAGTTAATAAACATAGCAGCAGAGTAATCAACGTAGCAGCAGCTTACATAAAGCTAGCAGCAGAGTTAAAATTCCCAGTAGCAGAGTTAAAAACGCTAGCAGCAGAGTGAGCAGTAGAGTATTATGCGAGCAGCAGTGTGAATATATTGTAGCAGTAGAGTAAACTTTGTAGCAGTAGAGTCATAAAGCTAGCAGTAGAGTCATAAATTCATGACCAGATTAGAGTCATAAAGACAACACTTCAAAGTGTCGCTAAAACCCTAAAATCACCAAAAATCACTCATACGCCTCCAAAACTTCTTTCTTTCATGAATTTTTAGGCACCAAACATCATATAACCAACTTCAATGATGAATTTATTCAATAGAAACCGAAATCAAAGAAGAAAACCCTAAAAATTCGAAATTATATACCTCTTTCTGCAGCAAACTTTGAGAATTTTTATCTTTTTACTGAGAGCTCAGATCGAAGATCCCTCCGGTGGAACTCTTCCTTGATATGTTGAGAACCACCAGTAAAAATTTCAGCCCAATCCAACAATTAACGAAGGAGCTATTGCTGTTACAAAACTGACCTGTAGAAAGTTGCGAAAATTTAACCAAATTCGAATTTTTTTTTTCTTTTTTCTTCGTTCTTCGACAAACAAACCTTGTGAATCCCTAGGTAACAAGCTCCCCAAGCTCTGATACCACCTGATAGAAACTAATGACTTGGTAATTATAGTTTCTTGGATCGTTTTGAGCCTTAGGGTTCAACAATAACAATGAACAATTATGCACAGCGGATTAAAACAAATCAATTGTTATTGACACAAAGTTTTCATCATCATCACCTCCAATTATTATTTGATCAGAATAATAACGTGTTATCTAACTGTAACAGGGATCTAAGACATCTCAGACCTTAGAGGTATCGAACACAAACAAACTAGTTCTAGACATTCACAAGACATATGCCCTAGAACACACACACACACACACACACACACACACACACACCTTTAAATATCTACATTATGGAAGACTTGTGTAAAGACCAATTCCCTGTATTCTGTTTATATAATACAGAATTAGGGTTACAAAGAATATTGCTAAATAATAAAAAGATCTGTAGTAATCTTTTTCTTGCATATGAAGTTTCATCCTTTGTCACATTAAGTCCCTCTTGTTTTCATTCTTCTTGTTTTGTCTCATTAAATCTATAAACCCAACAATAGCTAATTTATACAGTGAAAGTAAAAATGGATCAAGAGCTTACAAATTTGCAATCCAGCTTAAACACCAAGAACAAGGACCACAAACCAATTCCTATAGAACCTCCACAGGTTCACTAACCCACTGCCATCCAATATTAACAGTGCTCCAGCTGTGATCTTCTTCTTTCTTGATTTTTTTATTTTTCATGTATTTAATTCTAATTTTTTTGTATTTTTGAGTTTTGATCTTAGACTGAATTTTAGAGTTTCTAAAAGCTTGTAGAAGCTTTATAAGGAGCTTATATGATCCTAGAAGTCCATAACTTTAACTACAATTGCATAACAGTAACAAATGAGATTTTGAGAAAATAAAACTTTGCACAAACTGAATTATGAAAGAGAACTTGAAATTTATATTACTTAAGGTTTGAATTACATTAGAAAGAGAAATTACAACTTTACTTGGCTAAGTTTTATCACTAAAAACAGAGATTACAAGAAAACGATTTGAAATTATACTAAGTACACTAATACTTGTCCTCTTCCTTCTCTCTTCCTTTATACTTGAGCTTTAGGGTTCCTTGAGGTCTTCTGAGTAAATCCCATCAAAAATCTTGACCATTGGATGACTGAGAAGCAATCCTAGCCTTCCACGTCATTTTGGCGCCAAAATGGAAATAGAGCAATTGGGCTTGTGGGGGGTGGTGGCATTTATTGTAGTGGGTTAGTTAGGTGAGGGTGATGGGGGTGAGTGGTTTGGGCGGTTGAAATGACTGGCAAGTGGGAGTGGTAAGTGGAAAACCACGAATGGTTTTGTGGTATTGTGAGGTGGGAGGGAAGGTGTACAGGGGTGAAGGTTTGACTGGGGTTTGACCCTGAGTTATAACTCATGGTTGGGCTTGGGTGTGTTGGGCCACAGCAAAGAAAAGGGTAAAGGGTTTAGGGGTTTGGGTTGGACTGGTGGGTTTATGGGATTTGGACTTAAGGGATTTTTGGGTTAATAGTTTGGTCCGTTTGGTTTGAGGTTTATTACAAGGACCAAAAATGTAATTTATTCAAAGATGAAGGACCTGAATTGGCAATCTTCCAAAGTGTTCCATGGGGTGTATTTTGCCAAAGTTGAATAGTATAAGCACCACTTTTGATAATTTCCATTTTTTTATGTCCAGGGACCATTTCTGCCAATTTTTGAAACTTCAGGGACCAAACATGTAATTTTCCAAAATTTTACCATAAGGACCAATTGTGTCATTTATGAATAGTACAAGGTTTATTTTTGATTATTTTCATTTTTTAAATGACCAAGGACTATTTTTGACATTTTTCAAACTTGGGGGACCAAAGTTGTAAATTTGTGATTTTTCATATTCAAAGGGTTTGTTTTGACAACTTATGAATCCCCAAGGACCTTTTATGATATTTTGCATATTTTGAAATATCCAGGGACTAGTTTTGACAATTTGTGAAAGTTGAGGGACTGAAACTGCCAATTGTGCCAACTTTGTTCGTTTTTCATTTGTTTTCAAACATTTTGCATCTAGGACACATAAAACACACTTTTGGAATATTTCCACTATTTTGATGCATTATTTGGTGTTTTTGGATGTTTTGGCAGTTCAGATTAGGTAAAACTGATGAGTATTTACACACTCATCAGCGGACCTTAGATTTGTTCTCGATGATCGCTAAAGCTTCTTTTGTTGTTTTACTCAGGAAATTACCTCCCGCGGAGGCATTAAGAGAATCCTGATCAGCTTGGCTCACACCATTGTAGAAAGTATCGAGTTGCATCAACTCGGAAAAACCATGGTGAGGACATTTGCCAAGCAATTCCTTAAAACGATCCCACGACTCACTAAATGACTCATCAAATTTCTGAGTGAACTTGATGATCTCATTTTTAAGANTCCAAAATTTTACCATAAGGACCAATTGTGTCATTTATGAATATTACAAGGTTTATTTTTGATTATTTTCATTTTTTAAATGACCAAGGACTATTTTTGACATTTTTCAAACTTGGGGGACCAAAGTTGTAAATTTGTGATTTTTGATATTCAAAGGGTTTGTTTTGACAATTTATGAATCCCCAAGGACCTTTTATGATATTTTGCATATTTTGAAATATCCAGGGACTAGATTTGACAATTTGTGAAAGTTGAGGGACTGAAACTGCCAATTGTGCAAACTTTGTTCGTTTTTTATTTGTTTTCAAACATTTTGCATCTACAACATATAAAACACACTTTTGGAATATTTTCACTATTTTGATGCATTATTGGGTGTTTTTGGATGTTTCGGCAGTTCAGATTAGGTAAAAATGATGAGTATTTACACACTCATCACCTACTAACTCAATTGGGGTCTTAATTCAATTAAAGCTAGCGTAATGGATACAACCGCATATCAAAACTACCAAAACTAAAGGTTCTCAAGACAAACTATGCATGCACACACGTAAAAGCATATAAGAAAAGTACGGAAACATGATTAAAACAATATAGGCATCATAACTAGGCTAGCACCAGAGGTGCTTAGCCAATCATATTAGAATTAACACTCGAAATAATGTTTACAAGATCCATATATTCGAAATGTAATTGAAATAATGAAATGCTAAAACTTATGGTGATTGAAGTGTGATTTCTCCCTTGGAAAGCCTTCGTATGCTGTTGTAGAAGGGCCTCCTAAAAGCTTCTAACGATCTCTGATTTTGTGTGTGAGAAAGTTGATGATGAAATGCAGAAATTAAGGCTGTATTTATAGGCCCGATGGGAGTTACGGCGTAATCACAAAATGTGTTACGCCGTAACTGGTAAATCTTATCCAGATCCAGAGTTTACGGCGTAATTGATGAATTGTTACGCCGTAATAGTCATTTAGGGATTCTTCTACGTTGTAATCTCCAAATGGTTACGCCGTAGAGTATTTATCGGATCTAAGATAACTCTAGTAGTCTTCATTACGTCGTATTCCCAAAGGTGTGTTACGCCGTATGTTAATTCTTGATCTTGGACTACTCTCGTACTCGTTGCTATGCCGTATTCCGTAGTTATTGTTACGGCGTAGTCTTCATATCTGAGGATTCTTCAAGACTTGAGATGGTTATGGCGTAAACTATGAAATGTGTTACGCCGTAACTGTTGATTCGTGTTGACTTTGGTCTTCATAGTAGAAATCCTTGCTATGGCATAGTTGAGAGATTGAGTTACGCCGTAGCTTTTTCCAGCATACTTGGATTTGTCTATCTTTTGCATGTACTTTCCAAATTCCTCGTCTCTTTAGCTCCTATGCTCACTCGTAACCTGAATACAAAATATGAAGAGATAATAGCATATATTCACATTATTAACAATATAAATGAGCATAATAGGAGGAAATTGACACTTAAATATCAGGGTAATTTGATGTTATCAATCGCCAAACAGCTATATGTGTTTTTTGTAACATTTATACATAAAACGTGAAATAATCAAGATGTAATTGCAAAATATTGTAACATGCGATAATTCAAGTGAAAAACAATTCTTAAAATGTATCAAAGAGCACATAAAAATCATTTAGTGAAACCTAAAAAATAAAACATTACATCAATTATAAGATAACTAATAATGCACGTTATTCGTCAAGGTAAAACTTCTTGGTACATGACATTTGAGGTGTAGACTCGTTCTTGACTGAACTCTTGTACCGGCTTCACTAATACCTTTGTAGTTTACGTGATATCCCTCTAGACAATGCAACATAAAGCTGGTCGTGCGAGAAAATAGAGTCCGGTAAATAGACACCCACGTTTGGAATTGTTTGGCCTGAATTTTATTGATAGTCATCGCAAAGCTAAGGCGCACAGGGAATTGTCTTCTCTTTAGAGCTTTTGAGAACATCAACGCCTTCAAGAGTACGAACTATAAACGAATGTTTTCTGAAAGCCACCTCCAAACCGCTATCACAGAATTGACCAATACTAAACAAGTTGTGACCCAGTCCTTCGACAAAGTAGACTCTTTGAGTTGTAGCCTTATCATGAATGAGATCCCCATAACTGGTGATTCTGGCTACGTGATCATTCCCAAAACGCATTATACCCAAGAATTTGGTTACGAAGTTCTTGAGCAGTGCCTTGTTCCCGGTCATGTGTCGGGTGTACCCCGAGTCGAGGTACCAAAGGCACACTTGGACAAGCTGCACATCAAAGCAAAAAAAAAAGAAAAAAAAATTGGGAATCCGCTGATAAAGTGGTTCCACGCAGTTAGACAGCATAGAATGCAAACCTAGTGGATTGAACTTTTCTGTTGGTCTTGTACTAGGTTAAGATTGCTTCTTAACTGGTAACTATTTATAACCTACGCTTTTGCTCTTCTAGTTGGGATCCACTTAAGGCAAGATCTAGGGGGTTCTTCTCGATTTTTGTATTTTCTACCCCTTGGAATCCATTCCCATTTTTCTCTATGCTTAGTGTTTCTTAATTTTGATGTAGCAGTCCTAGTGGTGTTGGCATTCATGTTGTTACCATCCAAATTAGCTTGCACACGATTAGAAGATACAAAATTATAAGCAACAAAATTTAAACAATCATTCATGCTATTAGAAGCAACAGATCCATGCATATTAAAGTTGTTACATTCATCCAATCGCTTAGAGCGTTTTTATTGAAAGCTTTAAAATATCTAGGTTTTTCTACAACTTGAGGCTAAGAGGCTCTAGTCTTCAAAGCATTTGTCTTAAGTGGTCTCTCCCTGCTACAAGAAGTTTCTAAACCTGGATCTAAAAGCAAATCTGCGTTAGGAGATTTTGTAGCTTGATCATGTTGAATTAACTTATGTTTCTTGCGATAGACATGGGTTATTGGTATTCCTTTAACCAATTCTCTAAGTGATGATGATTCATACTCCATTTTTGTTTTTGTTTTTGTTTTTGTTTTGAATCAAGTGATACCCCCTTATTTGATTTGATTTGTTTTGTTTTATCCACCACCGGGTAATATTAAAATGTTGGTGAAGATGGTCACCATATCTTGACTTTTTTCACTCGCTTCCTTTTTTTTCTTTTTATTTGAAATTCTCACTCGTTTACTTGTATCACCGATTAGTGGAAACTAGGTACGTGTTCGTGCATAGCAACAGAATTTTTTAGTGATAAACAACTATAGTTGTGATAAAACGTAAAATAATCAAAATGTATAGCAACGGGATATCTATCGCCAAACAACTATACGTGTTTTGTGTAACATTTACACATAAAACGTGAAATAATCAAGATGTAATTGCAAAATATTGTAACATGCGATAATTCAGGTGAAAAAAAAAATCTTAAAATGTATCAAAGAGCACAAAAAAATCATTTAGTGAAACTAAAAAAATAAAACATTACATCAATTATGAGATAACTAATAATGTACGTTATTCGTCACGTAAAACTTCTTGGTACACGACATTTGAGGTGTAGACTCGTTCTTGACTGAACTCTTGTACCGGCTTCACTAATACCTTTGTAGTTTACGTGATATCCCTCTAGACAACGCAACATAAAGCTGGTCATCCGAGAAAATAGAGTCCGGCAAATAGACACCCACGTTTGGAATTGTTTGGCCTGAGTTTTATTGATAGTCATTGCAAAGCTAAGGCGCACAGGGAATTGTCTTCTCTTTAGAGCCTTTGAGAACATCAACGCCTTCAAGAGTATGAACAATTGATTCGTTGTTTAAAACATATATAAAAAATACCAACAAACGTGATGTCAATGTTATCGTGAGACAACAAGACGTGGTGAATTACAAGTAAACCTTTTAGGAAAAAGATTACCTCGTAAATTCGTGAAAGTGATATTTTTAAGACCGGAAAAGTGATTTCCCGGGTCGTTTCCCAAAGAGGAGTGAATGAAAAGTATCGTGAAAGGAATGAGATTAAAATTCTTGTATGATAGGTTGTGAGAGTTATTTGGTATTACGGTATGTTAAAGTTACGGGAATTAATAATTAACAGACGAAAATCAAAATAAAGCAACCTAAAGGGAACAAAAGGCAAATGGAAAACTAGGGAAGTCCTAAAACACTACGGGAAACATAATTAGGTATCGGGAAATCCTAAAACACAATATAAACAAGTAATGTGACGTTTATTCTAAATAAACGTCAACGCGCAAGCAAAAACGTGAAATTTAAGCTACGCAAGGTCCTACGGGTATGCAAACAATTTTCTTACGTACAAAATGACAAAAGAAAATTTTAGAAAAAAAGAAAATTAATTTTTAAATAAAAATTCTATTTATTATTAATTAATTACTATTTTAACCAAATTAAATCAAAATTAATACTAGAACTATTTCAATAATTCTGAAACTTTTTTTTTGATAAATCAATTAAGTTAAAACAAGCCTAAGAAAAATAAAACTTTTGAAAAAGCACTTAGAATAAGCTGTAAAAAAGCAGTTTCAAGCTAAATAAGCAAAACAAAACACAAACTACATAAAACAATTGATGTGGTAAACTTATACCAGAAAAGACCCAAGGGCAATTGGCATCCAGGTACACATTTAACATTTCCAAAGGGGGGAGGTCTCAGGTTCGACCCTTGCCTCTCCCTTTTATTTTTGTAACTTTATTATTATTTTTTTTCTTTTTCAAAACACTAAATCACACACACAAAACAAATTTGGAAAACAAATTTCACAACAAATCCATATTCAAAATCAAAACAGTTTCAAAGATTTACAAAATTTTTGTTCAAGTCTTTGTTTTCTTTTGAAAATCCACACAAAACAAATAAGCTTAAAGCTCAAATAAGCTAATAAGCTCACAACAGCTTATACAAACACATAAACAACAATAATTACAACTACAGAGAACAAAAACAACATCAATGTCAATCCACAACAAGGAATTCAACAAGCTCAGCTCATACTGAGCTTATCAGCATGAGCAGTCCGAAACTAGCCAAAAGATGGCTTCAAAATAAGCAGTAGACAAGCAATTATGGGCAATCTGAAACCTGAATCCTAAATACTACCTAAAGGGCTACTCAGAACAACAAAGAACACATCATTTGATCCAGGATTGAACAATTTATGATCAAAAGAAATCTCATGAAAATCTGTATGCAGGGGAGGATCTCAGTCAGATAGGCATTTTCAATCTTGATTTTGAGTGAGCAAATCTTTTTCAAAATGGAAATTTCTTTTTGATTTTGCTAAACTACCCACAAGTGATCACAAAAAAACTTCCCAAATCTATTTCCAAATCATATTGAATCCAATAGATGATCTAGAAGTTTATCCCATTTAAACAACCTTGAAAATTTTGACTTTTGAAATTTTTATGCACTTTGACTTTTGTTAATTTAGACTGAGCTTAGATGATGATGTGAAGTTAATTTAACCTAAATGAAATAAAATTTAACAATCTAAATTAAATTTGAACAGGATTAAAGATTTTGACACCCACAAATCACAACAGCTTAGCTGTTGTGATCATCAAATGCACTCTTTGACTTTTTCTTTGAAATTGGACCAAACAAGGGCTCAACTGAGCTAATTAGACCCTAGGTGTGTTAACTGAACTAGAAGATACCACAATAAACAACAAATACTCAGCCAATTCGCTTGAACCAAACACCCCTTTGGAAACTGAATTGACAATTTAAAGTTGCACAATGAGAATTCAAACTATGAAACAACTTCCTGAGGTTATACTAACATACAATAAGCATAATTGAACTAATTTAAACAAAAATTAACAACTATAATGAGCTAAGGCAGATTATGTGTAAGAGAAATGAGACAAAGGGGTTACTTGACATCCAAAGCTAGGAGATGAATGAGAACCAGTAACCAAATCTCATCCTAATGTCCCCCATGGGACTCCAAACCACAATCCATTTCCATATCTGCTACTACTTCTTCTTCTTTCTTCAATTTTTTGTATTTTTTTTATTTTTCTTTGTATTTTTCCGTTTTTCTTTTCTTTTCTGAGTTTTTGATTTCTTTCAACTTCAAACAACTTTAAAACAGATTATAAAAGCTATTGATACTATCCAAAGTGCAATTGAACCAAGTAACAAGAAACTTAAAATTTAAAGTGAAAATACGAATTGATTAAAACTGAAAGATTACTTAAATTAAAATGAGAATTCAGAAATTACAACTGAAACTAAGTCTAAATTAAAGAAAAGTACAAAGAAAAGGATGCCTTGAATGGCTTACACATGAACCTATTTATACTAAAAGCTAACTAGGGTTTTTTCTTCCTTGTGTGCTTCTTCTGTGAGTATAAGCAGCAGCATAAAATGATTCCTTGTGCTTTTCCCAACAAATCCCAACCATCAATTTGGGAAAAGGATAATCTCAGCCCTCAATTGGTTTTTGGCGCCGAATCCTTTGTGAGGATTGCCAGTGTGGCAAGGTGGTAGGTATGGTTTTGAGAGGTGAGGGAAGATAGTGGGATGGGGGAATGTGTTTGGGGATGCTTTTGAGGGAGGTTGAGTGCAGCAGTTTGGGTGGTAGGTTTTTATCTAGTGGACAAAGGGAGGGAGAAGGAAGAAGATGAGTTTGACCCTCGTTTTAATAAAGTTGACCGGGTTGTGGTGGTGGGCTGATAGGGTTTTGAGCCTAGGATTTAGTGGGTTGTTTGGTTTTGGTTTAGGTGGGTTTAGCATTAGTAAAGGTGTTTGTTAAGTTTATTAATGGACCAAGCCCAAGGACCAATTATGCACAATCTGAATTTTGAGGGACTAATTCTGCCAATCTTTCCAAACTTTCTTCAATGATCAAATTTGCCAAGTTTTGATTCCCCAAGGTCACTTTTGTCACTATTCTTCAATTTAAAATTCCCGAGGACCATTTTTGCCATTTTTGCAAACTTGAGGGACCAAACCTGTAATTTCTTGAAAATGCAATCCAAGGACCAAAAATGTCATTTGTGGATTCATGGTGGACTTTTTTGGACTTTTTCTTCATAAAATCTTTCCAGGGACCATTTCTGACATTTCTTGATAGTAGAGGGACCAAACTTGTAAACTTTTGAAACTTTTCACCAAAGACTAATTATGACAACTTGTGTTTTCCAAAAGACCTTTGTTGATTTTTCTTCCAAAATAAATGCTCAGGGACTGATTTTGTCAAGTTTTGAAAATTGAGGGACTGAAACTACCAATTATGCAAACTTTGTTCGTTTTCATTTGTTTTTAATCATTTTGCATCTGAAACATATAAAACACAACCCTGTGATATTTTCAGTATTTTGATGCACATTTGAGTGTTTTTTGGATGTTTTGGCAGTTCAGATAAGACAAAAATGATGAGTATTTGCACACTCATCAACAATAAACGAATGTTTTCTGAAAGCCACCTCCAAACCGCTATCACAGAATTGACCAATACTAAACAAGTTGTGACCTAGTCCTTCGACAAAGTAGACTCTTTGAATTGTAACCTTATCATGAATAAGATCCCCATAATTGGTGATTCTGGCTACGTGATCATTCCCAAAATGCACTATACCCAAGAATTTGGTTACGAAATTCTTGAGCATTGCCTTGTTCCCGGTCATGTGCCGGTTGCACCCCGAGTTGAGGTACCAAAGGCACACTTGGATAAGCTGCACATCAAAGCAAAAAAATGGGAATCCGCTGATAAAGTGGTTCCACGCAGTTAGACAGCATATAATGCAAACCTAGTGGATTGAATTTTTCAGTTGGTCTTGTACTAGGTTCATATTGCTTCTTACTTGGTAACCATTTATAACCTACGCTTTTGAACACTCTTCTAGTTGGGATCCATTTAACAAGATCTAGGGGTTCTTTTTGATTTTTGTATTTTCTACCCTTTGGAATCCATTCCCATTTTTCTCTATGATTAGTGTTTCTTAAGTTTGATGTAGCAGTCCTAGTGGTGTTGGCATTCATGTTGTTACCATCCAAATTAGCATGCACACGATTAGAAGATATAGAATTATAAGCAACAGAATTTAAACAAGCATTCATGCTATTAGAAGGAACAGATCCATTCATATTAAAGTTGTTACATTCATCCAATCGCTTAGAGCATTTTTTTATTGAAAGCTTTAAAATATCTAGGTTTTTCTACAACTTGAGGCTGAGAGGCTCTAGTCTTCAAACCATTTGTCTTAAGTGGTCTCTCCCTGCTGATGAACTCAAATAAGTACATATTATTATCATCATTTATCCTATTTATTTGACTTGTTTTACTTTATTATGTATGAGAATCGGTACTTTAATGTTTACTTTAGTGATTCTCAGGTAAAAACAGGTAATAGGTGAAACTTGGCGATTTTGGAATAATTATGGAGCAAAACGAGCAAGATGTCGAAAGTCTACTGAAATCTAGAAGATGCGCCGTATCTCACTCAACAGATACGCCGCAATATCATACTTAGATGAATTCGAAGACCATTGCCTGACTTTGAAGAATGCGGCGCATGGAATTTTACCATGCGCTGCTTATGAAACTTTGGTCAACGAAGAAGATCAAGCTTGTTCTACTCCAGATACGCCGCATTATACTTCTGACATACGGCGTATCACTATCAAGTCTTCACCAGATACAATCCAAGATACTGAAGGACATGCGTCGTATAAAGATTCAAGTTACGCCGCATCTAAAGGCGGTGTACGAATATTCCATTATATATTAATCTTGGACCCCACGCAAAGTTAAGTACATGCGCCGCATCTGCTCATTACATGCGCCGCATCGTACCCTAAGACAGAAACTATAAATACCCCAAGTCCTAGACAAATTTAGTGTGCAACAAAACCCTAAGGAGCCGAGTTCAGTCGAAGAAGCAACACAAGACACACCCCAAACGAAGATATTAGAGCTGTAAGAAGGTCCTGCATGTATTTAATTCATTAAGTAGTTTTGTTTTATTGTAATAGTACACTTTAATTCATCAGGATAGACGGGCAAATGTATGTGAATACGGAAAATCATGCATTCCTCTTAAAATTGCTTTCCCATCGATTAAATTTTATATGATGATGTCTTTGGTGATTTATATTAGTGCTTTGATAACCTCTGTGTCTAGCTGAGTTTTGCGTCGGGTCGCCATGCCCCTTCCTCGCCTATTTTGTTTTTAATAAGAATTTTTTGAAACCCTAATGCCATGTGACGCATCTGTTTTTACAGATACGGCTTATTTAATATTTAAATTAAAAACAGTTTACGAACTAATAAACAGAAGCGACGCATCGATTTTTATCTATACGGCGCATTACTGAATCAAAAATCTTGTATTTTGAAACGTAATGAAAATACGGCGCATTAGCTTCTGCTAATGCGGCGCATTTAATTTTTATAAATATAATTGATTTTTGATATCTACTTTGATCATTCTGCTACTCTCGTGCAAAAGTTGGTTAATTTTCAAGATAAAAGATGAACCGAGCATGTTTTCGTGTTTGTTTTCTCAGATTTATCCCGTCGATGTTATGCAGGTTTTCGTNAACAATCATGGGATCTCCTAGAAGATCTTGCTCTTTATGACAACGAAAGTTGGAATGATCCCCGTGATTTGAATAAAACGGTCAAGGCAATATCTTTGCCTTCGAACAATTCAAGCACTTCTGACCGTAGGATCATAGAACTTGAAGACCAAGTCAATTTTCTTATGAAATCCTACGAGGCTCCTAAACCTTCAAGCCAAGTAAACAAAATCACTTCTTCATGCGAATTATGTAGTGGTCCCCATGACACTCGTGATTACATGGAACTCCCCGAACAAGCTTTTGCGGACTACGCAACCTCGCGTACCGATGGAGCGGGAGACAAGTGGTACACTTTCAAACCCAAGCCAAACCCTTATGGTGACTCCTACAACCCCTCATGGAGAAATCACCCGAACCTTAGGTGGAAGCAAAACCAAAACACGCCCCAAACCAATTCTTCCAATCCACCTAATCGTTTTCAACCCAATGGTCTCTCCTCGAACCGTACCTTCAACAACCATCCTTCCAACAACTATGGTAGTACCAATAAATTTTGAAGGATTGATGTCCAATTTTATGGCATCTCAAGAAGCTCGTATAGCTAAATTCACATCCGAATTTAATCAACAACAAGTAGAGATGACCAATAAGATTGACAACTTATTGAAGGCCCTCAACAACCAAGTGATATCACCTCCACATAAGGACGCTAGGAACACAAATAGCGGACCCCAAGTCAAAGACCCTTCTTCATCCAAACATGTCCACTTCGTCAATGTTGTCACTATTAAGCCAATCGATAAGAATAAGGAAGAAAGTGACAAGAATGAGGTTAGAATAGAAATAGAACCTAAGGATGAGGTTAAGGAAGTTGAGGTGGATAAGGAAGTTAAGATAAGTGAAGTAGAAGAAGTAGATAATGAAGAGGACTACTTCAATAGGTTACCCACTAAGGAAGAGCGGGCGTACCATAAGGATTTATTCAATGACCCCGAAACACCATACTTCTTAGGTAACCCAATCATTAAGACGGGCGACCCATCCAATCTCAACATACCATGTAACATAGGTCACTTGCATGTTTGGAAGGCTTACATAGATCTTAAGTCTCCAATAAACATCATGACTAGAGCCCACTACAATCTAATAATGAAAAAGCAACTGGGACTTAGGACATTTCCTAGCACGGGATGGATAAGCAATTTTGTAGGAAGAATTAGGGGACTACATGTCTATGTAGGGAATTTCACCTATATCACCAACTTTGTGATTGTTGAGGACATTCGCCGGTAATAGATGCATGCTTAGCTCAAGTAGTTTTTGGAAAGCCGTTTGTTGAGGCCTCTAAAATGAATTATGACCCATCTCTATGGATAGTTAGGTTCAAGGACGAGACCGACGATATAGCTTACCAAATGCCTTATAAGATAGAGCAATACCAACTCTTGTCAAACATCGAGAGGGAGCACAAGCAAGCGGTCTACTATAGGAATGACAAAGATAGAAGTAGAGGAGTAGACTATGTTATGAGTAGGATATTGGGTTCTACAAAGAATTCTTGCAACTAGGTCCGGAATATAAGACTAAGCCCGAGGATGACCTAGAGAACGTGACCAATGATGGGGTCACGTAATAGAGCCCGACCTTGAGTCTAGCTACAAGACTCGTTAATAAAGAAAAGCGCTTCTTGGGAGGCAACCCAAGCTTTGTGTGTTTATTTATTTGTTTGTTTGATTTTATTTGCTTCCGTATGTATGTTTAATTTTTATTGTTATTGATTCATGTCTCTAAATTGTGAAAATGCTTTATTTTGTTTTTAACTTCGTCTTAACTACATATAAAGGTATTATGCAAAAGATAAGTGTAAGGGAAATCCAAATCGGTTTACAAGAACAAATGAACATGAATCATAACAATATTAAATTGACATACATATTAGTAATTGTTTGAGTCAAATGCTTGTATCGAGTCATAATGATATTTTGCAGGATTTCCAGGAATTAAGAATTGAGTTTTTCCAGAAATTTTCCGGAAACTTAACATGAAAATCTGTCAGATCATTTCTGACAGCGTCAAGCTCCAGGCTGACGGCGTCAGGCTCAGTTTTCTGGAATTTTTGAAATTTTTGTTTTTCTTCCGGAATCATAAAATGCTTTATAAAATCTCTAACTTATAAACTCCAGGAATCTGCAAAATATTCATTACACTAGCATTATATCCTTATACAGATTTATCCCGCCGATGTTATGCAGGTTTTCGTGTTTGTTTTCTCAGGTTTAACAGGTTATTTTGGACAAGAAGATGATTTATATTTCAGAAGGGAAGCTTTGAGCGTTCACTTTCCTGGAAGAAGATCTAACCATGTTACTACTTTATCTACCGAGCGAATCAGGGGAGTATTTGATTTCATTCTTTTACCTTATTTACTTTTACATCTTGTTATTTGAACATTGGGGACAATGTTTATCTTAAGTGTAGGGGGGGGGGTAAATTACGATACCTTAGAGAATGCAATTACGCTTGATTTTTGTTTGTTTAATGGTAGATGTGTAATAAAACTGAGAGAAATACCTGTTAGGGCAATTTTAGTGCCAAATTTAAAATTTTTTACAACATTTAGGAGTGAAACTTTGGTCTTAATGAGCGTCTCATGGATAGGAGTTATATGACTAGCACAAAACCGTACCACTAAAAAAATTTCCACCCCAAATATGTGAGGTTCGCCCCTAGAATTGGTAGGAAAAGCATTCATCTTTAATGCTATGATGTGTGTACCGGTAGCACTTAGATTATAGAACTTGCGATAGGACCATCCCGAATCCACAAGTGAGACTATATTCGTGTAGTTAGATTTACTATGTGATAAGAGGCATTAGGATTAACCCATTGTTTTACACCTGTGTTTTTGTTATAATTACATTGACTACATTGGTCATGTAATTCTCCCACACCTTTAGCGTTGTACTCATTTTTAGTACACGATACCCCTAGTACACCCTCCGAGCCTATCTTTTCGTTTCTAACTTTAAGCATTATACTTAAAGGAAGAATTTGTTACACCTCACTTAAATGTACACCCAAATCGCCTTAGCCTACCTTGTATGCACTCACCTTTGGTGCATTATTGTGACAACATTTGTTTAAACCCTTAGTTAATTATCTAATTGATTACATGGTTGCTAAGTCGAGTCATATCCTTGTACATATTGTTTTGGGACGATTGGGACTCATGGGTAAAGTACTAGTGTAATGGAGTAATGGGGAAGAACAACATTATTACCCCCATATGTGCTAAATAATTTAAAAGTACTCCAAGTGTTTCGATTATCTTAATTCGAGTCATTAGAGTAGTTATTTGTAAAGTATGTAAAAGTTCAAGTGTAAGGGGAGAAGCGAGGCCCCTATGATGTATTATTTTGGATGGTAGGGCAAGAATGTATGTAAATAATAATAATAAAAAAAATCAAGAAAAATCAAGAAAAATACAAAAAAATGAGAAAAAGAAAAGTAGAAAAAAACATACGGACTATCATCCCGTTTCTTTTTATGTTTATTTCATGTTTTTATTAGTTTTTGATTAGCTTAAGTCGAGTCTAGTCTTGGCTTAGCAACGCCATATTGTACATGTAATTAATCAAGATCTTTAACTCGCCACCAGTAAAATCTTCCTTATCCAACAAAACCGTGTTTATCATATCCCTACACCTCATTACAACCCTTTTTATAAAGTTCTCTTTGATAGTTTATCTTAGGTGCTTACGCCTAGTGGAGAAGGTTTTCGATCCTTTCCCAAGCCTATGGTAATCTATTTGCTATGACAGGTAGTGAGAGATATTGTCCATTTTCATTTATGAGATATAATTCTATGACACCTGAGAGATGTGAGTATCTAAACACTACTTGTGAGGTGCTAGTGTGTAATCTCCGTGCTTATTATGATTAAAGTGGAACGATTATTTGTTGTAATTACTTTTATATTAGTGTTAAATGACCCCTAACTTGTATTTTGATTAGAATAAAAGCGCATTTGCTTGAGGACAAGCAAATCTCAAGTGTAAGGGTATTTGATGAGGCGAAAAGTGTACCGCTTTTCGGGGGTCATTTAAGCCCTAAATCGTATTTATTTGATCAAATATCGCCCTAAATCGTTCCTTTTGGCATTTTAGGTACTTTGGAGCAAAATTCTGGAAAAGGAAGCATTTTGGACGTTTTCGGAGCATAAAAGTGAAGAATTCGACAAAGTGTCAAAATCTGCTGGAACAGTACTCCAGACGTCGTCAAGACCCCTCCTGACGGCGTCAAGCCTTGATAAGCCAGAACGGATTAAAGAGGGACGGCCTCAAGAAGGCTATCAAGAAACCCTAACCACGGCGAGGTGACGGCGTCAAGTCCATAACGTGATGCCGTCAGATCTGTTTTTCTATATATATTCGCATAATTTTTAGTCATTCGGGTGGAACTTTGTAGAGAGAAACCCTAGACGATTTTTGCAGCTTTTTTAAGGGTTTTATACCCTTGGATCTTCCATGTTACATTGAAGATAAGTAATCAATTAATCATTCAATATGTCTATGTGTTGTTTGATTCTATCTTGTTCTTGTCTTTTGTTTAACATGCTAGGCTAGATTTTCTTTGTGTTTGCTTAGATCTAATGAAACCTAACTATTGATTTGTCACCCCTCACCAAGGCGGAAACGCGAGTGTGTAACATCATGGATATCATCACAACACCTGGTGTCAAAATAGAGAAAATACTACATGCACATAAATAGAGCGAAGTACAAACACAAAGTGTTGTAACAATACCCCAAAATAAAACAACCAAAACCAACCTTCAAAGGTATCTTCAACAAAATCAAACATATTCATAATCCAAACACATAGACAATTCATTCTCAAATGCAACCAAAGTCTCTTCTAGTCACTTCCTTCTACCTTATCATTAGAATGCTCACCTGAAAATGATGCTTAAAATGTCAACATAATGTTGGTGAGATTCATAGGTTTAAGACACACATACACTCTCAAGGCAACCAATTCACTGTGATTATAAAACATAGCTGGACAAATAAATATAGTTATCATACAAGCTACATGTACCCATAAATCAATCATCACACAAAAGGCAACCATCGGGCCGGCACGTGACCCCCGCTCCAAACCACATCATCATTTGGGTCGCATGCGCCTGTAACAGGATAAGCATCCTCCCAATTGGATCCCATATCAACCATACAACACAATAACGAGTAGGAGTATTACTCTCCAATTGGATACTCCCCTCCAATTGGACCACACATCATTATCACATATCATTCAACACATAGCATGCATACGATAACATTATTAGTCCAAGGCTTTTTAAAATCACTCACATAATCACAGTAACTCAAACCATTTAAGACAAGCATCATTCGCATCCCAATGTTTAAAACAAAGTAAAAAATATGGGACTATGAACTCAACCTAACTCTGCAGCTTCTAACAAATCACAATCACAATCTAAACAACACACAAATAAATACACATTACATATGGCCAAGCTAAAAGCTATAACCCATGTAATATTCATATGATGGATGTCTAAGGTTCATATGATCCACCATGGATCTCCTAGACTCCATACTAAACACTAACAACCAATAACACTCACTAAATCCCTTGCACTTACAAACTCAGTTTCACCCACATAAAATAATGATCATACAAGCTTAAAAACACACACCAAAAATTCCCCATGGTCTCTCATAAGCATACAAGCTAATACCAGAAGCCCATGGTCTAATAACATACACAAGTACCCATAAGAAAATCAAACTTGTTAACTATCTAGATTCGGATCTGAACGCACACAAAAAGTTTTTGATTTTATAAAAATACTTACACAACTTTTTATCGCGAATCCTTTTCGTGGGAGTCTAACATAACCTAAAACTTAACCTTTCCAAAAGGGATAACCTTAATAACACTTTTTCATCCACTAAGCACCGTCAAACGTTTACCCAAATTCTGTCCCGGTTTAACAGCTTTGACACCTTATCTCGTAAAAATCAAAAGACTAACTTCCCGACCTCGAAATCAGTCGTGGTTGGACTTTTTGAAAATCTCTTTCATTGAACTACAATTTAGAGTTAAAATTCGTGATCTAACTCATTACCATATATTAAATAACTTCGTATCTTTACAGCCCTAACTTTCTGTCCAAACCCTAACTCATTAACTAACGCGTTTAACGACCAAATCTCTTTACCAATCATCACAATATCATTAACGAATGATCCCAACATGTTTAACACCATTATTTTACAGAAGTTTACAAACCCTAGATCCATCATAATTAATATCACATGAATTGAATTAATAACTAAGTAATTATATGAAAACTAGTGTTAGAATTATACCTTGAACTTGATTTTAACTTCAAAAGCAAAACCCTAAATTTTTCTCTTTCCCCTCTAGCTTTGGTCGATCAAAATATGCTGAAAAAAGGGTTTAGGGTCGTTGGTTTTGCTTATATGGGTAGGGTTGGGCTTGGTTGGGTTGGACTAGGTTTCCTTATTGCTAGGAATTGTTTTTGGTATCAAATTTGGTTTCCTTTTCCCCTAAAAACCCTCTAGCCGATTTCTATATAACACATACATATATATATATATATATATATATATATATATATATATATATATATATATATATATATATATATATATATATATATATATATATATATATATATATATATATATATATATATATATATATATATATATATATATATATATATATATATATATATATATATATATATATATATATATATATATATATATATATATATATATATATATATATATATATATATATATATATATATATATATATATATATATATATATATATATATATATATATATATATATATATATATATATGTATATATATATATGTATATAGTATATATATATATATGTATATGTATATATATATATATGTATATATATATATATATATATATATATATATATATATATATATATATATATATATATATATATATATATATATATATATATATATATATATATATATATATATATATATATATATATATATATATATATATATATATATATATATATATATATATATATATATATATATATATATATATATATATATATATATATATATATATATATATTATCAAATTAAATTATTACTCTCAAAACCTTATACTTTTTATATTTTATGCGAACCCACAACGAAACCTAACGTCTTACGCGATAAACCTTCATTTTACGACAAACCGGAAAAATAATCATTTTCAAAACAAAGTTTCCAAAAATAGATTTTCACACTCTTTTTAAATATAACTCATGAAAACAACCTCCTCGTAACTTACTAACGCCCAAATACTTGAACGAAGACTTGTTACGCAAAACCGCAAAACATCAAAACTACACAAATAACTTATACACCACAAAAGGCGATCAAAACGAACTTTCCCAAACTCAACAGAACTCAAAATCATAACAATAACCTTACACGCAAAGGGATTTAGTGCCACACTCATACTCATCATAAATATATATAATACTTATCTCACACATATACCCCACATAAATACTTAATTCACACCAACCAAAGTTAAACGACTAGAGACTATTAGTCAAACTAATCTGCTAAAATCACGGTTGTCACCTCATCCCCCACTTAGGGAAATCGCGTCCCGAGATTTAACAACTCGTCTCATCAATAACATCAAGAAAATCTATGGATATTTTTAGCGGCATAAAACCACACCATAAAATCATAAATCGATAACCATTCTTATGACAATGTGGGATTCTACCATGACATAAAAATCACAGAGAAAGAACCACCAAATACGAACCAACTAGATACCCGAATTCAGACGATCGAAAACATCCTGATACTCCAACGATACACGAAAAAAATAGATACACTACCCCGATCAATGATCCAAACAACTTCTCACATGTAGGTACGATATCCCCGCATCTAACTTCAACGATCTACATCCAACTACAACCGATCTACTCACCAACCACATCAGCAAAACAAATTCAGATGCTTAAATCTCATCTGATCCTCACGTTCCCAAGTAAACTCAGGACCACGCTTCAAATCCCATCGTACTTTAACCGATACTAACTTACCACGCTTCCACTCTTAACATCTCAATCCATAATCTCAACAAGTTCCACATCAAACTGAAAGGTTTTGTCAACCTTAACCTCATCTAATGACACATACAAACTAGCATCCGCCAAACACTTCTTTAGATTAGATACGTGAAACGTATCATGCATACTACTTAACTCCTCTAACAATTTCAACCAATATACCACAAGTCCACTCCTTTCTGTAATCACAACGGTCCTACATACCTTGGTGCCAACTTACCCTTCTTACTAAAACGTACAACACCCTTCCAAGGTGCCACTTTCAACATCACCAAATCACCCACATTAAACTCCAAAGGCTTACGGCGATTATCCGCATAGCTCTTTTGACGATCTCTCGCAGCCTTAAGTCTTTCCTTAATTCGAAACACCATATCCGTAGTCTCTTGCACCAATTCAGGACCTATCAGTTGGCTTGTCCCAACTTATTCCCATAGAACAGGTGATCTACTCTTCCTTCCATACACTATCTCAAACAGCACATACTCAATACTCGAATATTAATTGTTGTTATAGGAGAACTCAGCTAAGGGTAAATGCATACCCCAACTTCCCCAGAATCAATCACACTCACGCTCTCAGCACTCCACTAAACGCCTGATTTGTACGCTCACTTAGTCCATTCATTTAAGAATGATAAGTCTTACTCATCTACATACGCGTTCCCAAAGCTCTATAAAACATTTACCACATTCGCGAAGTAAATATTTCATGTTGGTATAACCTGATTGACACGACACTCCACGTCTCTCTACCATCCCATCAATTGTAACGTCTTGCTAACTTTTCTGCATCAAAATCTCCAGATATTTCTGGCTATTGCATTATCCTAATAGTTGTTGATATCAACCTTCACCTTCAAGCTTATCAAATACTTGCTAAGGCACTTGTATTCCTCTTCATACTTGCCCCTCAATACAGTTCTTGCTAAGGTAATAATACATCTTATCAATTCTAGGATGTATCAAATACCTTGCATGATTAATGTCCTTATGCCTCCTTCCAGTGGAACCAATAACTGGTCCACAAAATACCATCCTCCATATTCATTCCTTTCCATTAGCTTGTCTAAACCACATAATCATTCTTCTTACATGTTTTCCTAGTGGAACCATATTAGATCTAGGAAATATAGTCCACCATCCTCCTTTCTCTCTATTTGTTGATCTAACCCACGCAGCATCTCAACCATAACGTTCTCATCCTTGAGAGCTTCCTCTTGCTTTGCCAACATCTTACTCTTATTTCCTGACTGCAACTTCATGCTCATAGCTCGCACACATTTAAGCTTAATCCTCTCCTTCCTACTCAACGCATCAGCCACCACATTCGCTTTTCCAAGTTGGTAGCGAATCTCACAATCATATTCACTAAACAGTTCAATCCATCTTCTTTGGCGCACATTCAGCTCCTTCTGAGTAAAAATATGCTGAAAACCCTTACGATCAATGTAAACAATACTCTTCGTGCAATACAAATAATGTCTCCAATTCTAGAGAGCGGATACAACCACACCAAGCTCTAGATCATGAGTGGTATAATTCTTCTCATGGACCTTGAGTTGTCGGAAAGCATAAGCTATCACTTTCCCTCTCTGCATATGTACACACCCAAAACCTTGATTCGACGCATCACAATACACACAAAATCATCTTGCCCATCCGGTAACGTCAGAATAGGTGTATTACACAAACTATCCTTTAGCGACTGAAAAGCCATCTCCTGTTCTTCTCCCCAATCCTACTTCTTGTTCTTCTTAGTCAACAAAGTGAGGGGTTTAGCATTCTTCGAAAAGTTCGCTATAAATCTTCTGCAGCACCCAGCCAATCCTAAGAAAGAGCGTATCTCAGACGGCGTCGTAGGAGCCTTCCAATTTTTGACCGCTTCCATCTTGCTAGGATCCACATGTACACCTTCACTATTCACCACACGTCCAAGAAAATGTACCTCTTGTATCCAAAACTCACATTTCGATAACTTTACATACAATTTTTCATTCTCTAGCAACCAAGTATCAACTTCAGATGTTTCTCCATGCTCCTCCTTCATCTTAGAATAGATCAAGATATTGCCAACGAACACAATCACGAACTTATCCAAATAAGGCTTGCAAACACGATTCATTAAATCCATGAATACCGCAAGGGCATTAGTCAACCCAAATGGCATCACCTTAAACTCAAAGTGTCCATAACGAGTCCAAAAAGTAGTCTTCGGAATATCCTCCCCATACACTCTTAACTGATGGTAACCAGAACACAGATCTATATTCGAGCAGAATTCGAGAACCTTGCAATTGGTCAAGAGATCATCAATTCTAGGAAGAGGATACCGATTCTTAACCGTTAACTTGTCCAACTCCCGATAGTCAATACACATCCTGAACGAACCACCCTTCTCTATGCTTTCCCCTTGTACTCGTAGTACATCGCCATTCTCTACAGGGATACGAACCACTAGTTCAGGACATATCACTTCAGTCTTATACCTAGCCAACCAATTCATCCTTATCACCACATCAAAACTTCCAGACAGAAATACCCTCTAACATTATAGTACACCCACGAATAACTTTATCAGCTTCTACCTCTCTACCACAAACTACTTCAATCACATTAATCATCAAGCGAACTCATACCAGTGAACACTCACGCCAATACATTGCAAACTAAGCGAAGAACGTAAAGACTCATTCGTACAATGGTCGAATTAAGATCATAGAAAACCTCGTTACCATCAAAACGCAAAACATTTCGCAAAATCCAAATTGGTGTGTAAATGAGGGATTAACATCCATACCAACTTATCACGAACCAACAGGACTCAAAGAATAGTATAACATTCATTCGAGGAATGAATGCATGGAATAACCAAAGAAACGAACCAATATCCAACAGAAACGAATCCGATTGACCAATATCAATCACGACACCGAATAGGAAGAATATGGCATATGTACCATCATGGTACGAATAGGGATGCCATCTAGAGAATTAGGTATACAAACGAAGAGTCTAGCAAACGAATCAACTTAACGTCACCACATTGGTACCAACCGATAATTGAGGTATCAGCATATGATAGGTAGGATGGAATCTTACCACCTACACCTCAACATATAACTACTGCCCAAACGGTTAAGAGAATACTTCTCTAACCATATAGCCATCATCAACATGATATCACATAACATCTACCATAACATATAACAACAAACATCAATCAATGTAATCATGGTCACAAGTCCACGGGTGTGATACCCTTATAATTATGTTCGCGACCACAATTATAAGGCTTATTCCACATGCATACTTACTCCCACAACCACACATCTCAATGATAACGCACATATACCACATAGCACCTAATAAACATCACATTCCATGCTATCATACTTGCAAGTCCACTTGTGTTGTGACGCATGTATAATTATGTTGGCCACCATAATTATCTATGCCCCCTTTCACAAGTGTACTCCCTCCTATGACAACACTTCATGCAAACAATCATCTCTCTCTTGAAACAATTCCAACAATCAAGTAAGCACTATAATCAAAATTACTCAGATAAGATCGATACAAAACTCAAAAGTAATTGTGCTTCAACATGGCTCCAGACGAAAAAAGACAACATAAGAATTTCAAATCATGACACAAAACATAAGACGTCGCACAACGGCTCAACTCCATTCTCGCACTTTCCTCCCCACTCAGATCGATTAAACTTAGTACTCGTTGTGGACTCAAGATTCAAATCCACGCCATTCCATACTAACTCCCCTTCATCTTTACTCAACCACCCATTCATGTTTCCTACATGTTGAGGTAGTCGACAACATGCAAAACCATCTCTATTTCTTTCTTCCAATTCCTTATGATTCACAAGTGCATACAAATCACGAGATTTAGACTAAACCACTCCCCCATCTTCAAGGAATTGGGGACACTTTCTAGGGTACTTAGTGGTGAAGCCTTCCTTATCGGCCACCTTTGTCTCGTACCTTTCTATCTCCTTTCCATCCACATTCTCTAAGGTTAACTTCTCTTCAATCGCACACGGAAGAATGCTAGCAGGAACTAGGATCCTTCTATTGACCCGCTTCATCCTACCAACTCTCTTGCAACCCGTAGCGACAACGGTAGTCCCACGAAACTTGCTACGTGTGACACACACAAAACTAAATATCGAAAAACATCAGACGTCCAAAAAATCAAATAAACATCTCATATATAAATAGTAAAATAGACATGTAAGATACTATACTTACACATAGTTCCTAAATGCAACTATATGAGGGACCCCTAAGTTATAGTCTAGGTTAAACCACCTAATTCTCTATAACCAAGGCTTTGATAACAATCTGTCACACCTCACCAAGGCGAAAACACGAGTGTGTAACATCACAGATATCATCACAACACCTGGTGTCAAAATAGAGAAAATACTACATGCACATAAATAGAGCGAAGTACAAACACAAAGTGTTGTAACAATACCCCAAAATAAAACAACCAAAACCAACCTTCAAAGGTATCTTCAACAAAATCAAACATATTCATAATCCAAACACATAGACAACTCATTCTCAAATGCAACCAAAGTCTCTTCTAGTCACTTCCTTCTACCTTATCATTAGAATGCTCACCTGAAAATGATGCTTAAAACGTCAACATAATGTTGGTGAGATTCATAGGTTTAAGACACACATACACTCTCAAGGCAACCAGTTCACTGTGATTATAAAACATAGCTGGACAAATAAATATAGTTATCATACAAGCTACATGTACCCATAAATCAATCATCACACAAAAGGCAACCATCGGGCCGGCACGTGACCCCCGCTCCAAACCACATCATCAATTGGGTCGCATGCGCGAGTAACAGGATAAGCATCCTCCCAATTGGATCCCATATCAACCATACAACACAATAACGAGTAGGAGTATTACTCTCCAATTGGATACTCCCCTCCAATTGGACCACACAGCATTATCACATATCATTCAACACATAGCATGCATACGATAACATTATTAGTCCAAGCCTTTTTAAAATCACACACATAATCACAGTAACTCAAACCATTTAAGACAAGCATCATTCCCATCCCAATGTTTAAAACAAAGTAAAAAGTATGGGACTATGAACTCACCTTAACTCTGCAGCTTCCAACAATTCACAATCACAATCTAAACAACACACAAATAGATACACATTACATACGGCCAAGCTAAAAGCTATAACCCATGTAATATTCATATGATGGATGTCTAAGGTTCATATGATCCACCATGGATCTCCTAGACTCCATACTAAACACTAACAACCAATAACACTTACTAAATCCCTTGCACTTACAAACTCAGTTTCACCCACATAAAATAATGACCATACAAGCTTAAAAACTCACACCAAAAATTCCCCATGGTCTCTCATAAGCATACAAGCTAATCCCAGAAGCCCATGGTCTAATAACATACACAAGTACCCATAAGAAAATCAAACTTGTTAACTATCTAGATTCGGATCTGAACGCACACCAAAAGTTTTTGATTTTATAAAAATACTTACACAACTTTTTATCGCGAATCCTTTTTGTGGGAGTCTAACATAACCTAAAACTTAACTTTTCCAAAAGGGCTAACGTTAATAACACTTTTTCATCCACTAAGCACCATCAAACTTTTACCCAAATTCTGTCCCAGTTTAACAGCTTTGACACCTTATCTCGTAAAAATCAAAAGACTAACTTCCCGACCTCGAAATCAGTCGTGGTTGGACGTTTTGAAAAGCTCTTTCATTGAGCTACAATTTAGAGTTAAAATACGTGATCTAACTCATTACCATCTATTAAATAACTTCGTATCTTTACAGCCCTAACTTTCTGTCCAAACCCTAACTCATTAACTAACGTGTTTAACGACCAAATCTCTTTACCAATCATCACAATATCATTAACCAATGATCCCTACATGTTTAACACCATTATTTTACAGAAGTTTACAAACCCTAGATCCATGATAATTAATATCACATGAATTGAATTAATAACTAAGTAATTATATGAAAACTAGTGTTAGAATTATACCTTGAACTTGATTTTAACTTCAAAAGAAAAACCCTAAAATTTTCTCTTTCCCCTCTAGCTTTGGTCGATCAAAATATGCAGAAAAAAGGGTTTAGGGTCGTTGGTTTTGCTTATATGGGTAGGGGTTGGGCTTGGTTGGGTTGGACTAGGTTTCCTTATTGCTAGTAATTGTTTTTGGTATCAAATTTGGTTTCCTTTTCCCCTAAAAACCCTCTAGCCGATTTCTATATAACACATACATATATATATATATATATATATATATATATATATATATATATATATATATATATATATATATATATATATATATATATATATATATATATATATA
>LBNU01008557.1:22265-54450 GCA_014162995.1 Artemisia annua | reverse complement strand
AATGGTATTAAGGAATACAATCCGTCATCCACGCAATTAATACACACTAATCAATCGGTAAAAGATAGTTAGGGAGTAAGGAAATCTAAGTAAACACACTTCTCTCCATTATAGTTTTCACAACCATTTACTTTTTCGTTATTTTATTTTATTTGCATTAGTAGTAAGTTGGGTTAGTTGACTAGCAACTAATTCCGCCCACTCTTCCAAAACCTGAGATTTTTACTTGCTTTCCTAAAAATATAAAATACAAAAAGAATCTTCCCTCACCCCTAGACCTATTAGAGTGGCTTTTCAATCCTAACGACACTATTCCCTGAGAGAACGATCAATCCACCGGTACTTGCTACTACACTATACTACATCGGTCAGGTACACTGCCTGGTGAGGATTGCAAGCTTCTCAAGATCCCTTGAGAGGTAAAACCCTAGTGCGTGGTCGCAATCCCGCGCATCAGCAGGTAACATTGAGCGTCTTCGATTCTTTTGAATTAGAATTCCAGCTATCCTCTATAATAATTCACTTAACCTTAACGGGAGTTCTCTACAAAACTTTTCCCAAATATTTGACGATAAAAGTGAATTATCTTTACCTAAATATGATTATTACATGTTCATGTCTGAAAAGAAAATTTTTAAGAAACGGTTTACTAAAAAGGTGAAATTTGTATACTAAACGTTGATACAAACCTCTTTTCTTATAAATTACCTAAATGTAAAAACACCGAATTCCACAACGAAAGTTGTGATTTCCGTGAAAATTCTTCAGACATTGACCCATGTAATACATCATGTCTAAATTATAATCTCAATTTTGTAAGCTTAAATCAATATTTGTTCCTTTCAGTGGAATGAATTATAATTCAATAAACAACGAGATTATGGTCCATAGTAGGACGGTATGCCAGTTGCTTTGTTCCCGTATAACTATATTTACAACCTGCAGAAGCCAAGGTATGTTTCTCATTTGATTTAATATGGCGTATGCAACTCATATGTTGCGCCGCATTCCTGCCTAATTGATAAATTTGACCGGTCAATCAATCCTTAAATACGGCGCATCAACTAATTAGTTGCGCCGTAACAAACTTCAATAAAATCTTTTGAACAGTAAGATATTCTTTTTGTATGCGTTGCATAACAACTAAAACGATGCGCCGCATCTCTGGCGCCCTATATAAAGAGAGATGCGACGCAGTTTTTTCTAAAAACGGAAAAGAAAAAATTCTTCATCAAAAGTCAATGCATTGATTCATTGATTCCTTTCTAAAAGTGTTATGATCCTAACCCCTTGACGACTATAAGGTATCAATTCATATATATCCATTTATATTTCTTGTTTTATTTATATCGTTTTTGAGGGGACCGGAGCGTATATAGTTTTTAGTTAGAAAAATCAATTAACTTACGAATCGATGATGAGGGATGCTTTTAAAACAAAAGCCCCATGATAAATATTGCTTTTACACAAGTCGGGATGGTTAATTTTTGTTTTAAAAGTATAATATTAAGGTTTTTGGATTGAGAATTAAATTGGGCCTATTGATGCATTGGTTTTAAGCTTGTATATATGGTTTGATACGAAATAATTTAAACTTTTGGTATAAAAGGGAAACGGGGGCCTCGGGAAACGTGAAAGTGGGGTATGCACTGCTCCTTTATTTTGACTAATGCGGCGTATAGCTTTTGCTAAATGCGCCGTATTATTTATGATTCATTGAATTTATGAGGTATGATAAAATACGGCGTATTACTCTACGACAATGCGGCGGATCTTCTGTGCGCCGCATTGGTTTACCTAATACCCCGTATCTATCAGTACTTTATCTATGTGCCGTATTTGCTTACCCAATACACCGGATCAATGATATTTACAGAATACTGAACTAACACTTTGCTTTGATAGATGATTCTTCAAAACATGTTCATGATTTCTGGAAGACCTCCCGATGATAGACTCAGACTTTTCCGAACACGTCCCAACTATGGAGGACTACATGAATATATAGCAGGGGAGCTAATAGTTTAGCCTAAGCTATCTGTGACCCCTGTTATATTTGGTTAGTGGAGAATCATTGTGCATACTGTGCCGACGACTGCGTACTATGCACACTTGGTGCGTATGCTTCCACCTCAGGAGCCACTATATATATATACTAGTGGTCATGGCCCGCCCAATGGGCGGGCATGCTTTCTAAGCCCGTTGGGCACATGTGCCCGCCAATGGCAGGCATCACTTGTGATTATTCTTTGAGTGTATTAATTTTCAAATAGCAAGATATATGTCTGCGAAGGTATTTTTTGGCAAAGTAACAACATGTAAGCGATCATCAGTACATTTACGTTACATAGCATATAAAGCATTTTGCATATGCAACAACACACTTGCAGAGCAAATATCTACATACGTGCGATTAGGCTACTACCTTGTCATGATATGTACAAAGTGCAACTATTTCACTAATCTCATGATCTCGGTCTCTATTGATCTTACTCATCTTCCCCACGGCTGCATCTTCAGCCTTTAACCTTCTCTCCATTTCTCTCTCTTTACGCCTCTTTTCACGGATCTTCCCTCTCTTGAACCTTTCCATCATAGCCTTAGTAGTCCCGCTACCTAATATTCCTTCAAAACTTGCATTTTCATCTAAGGCGAATTGAGAGACTGTAAGCATTAGACACAGACCTGTTCAACCCACTTGACACGTTTCTTACAACCATTTCGTTCATTAGCATACACCCGAAGAACAGATTTTTCTCCGTACTAACTTGTAAGGTGATCGAGACTATCGTCGTAAATAAAAACCTCATAACAAAAGCTGCAATTGGGATTTCGTGATCCTATTTTAATCTTTGGTCTCAAGCAGTAAGCTATGAGCTCTGGGTCGGTTGGACAAAATTGATCAGAATGAGCATGTCGACCTTGGTTATTGTTGGCCATTTAATAGCATTATACTAAATACCTCAGCTTCCAACCGAAGGGCATCTATCACTCCCAATCTAATAGCATTATTCTGTGCTGCATTTTGTGCTGGCAGTTCTCAAAACAGGGTGCAAAATGTTTATTCCTCGCATTCATACTAATATTTTCAACACTATCTAATACTACTTATAAACTCAAAAACATCATTATTAGATGAGTGTTTGTGTTAGCTTATTTATCCAGCTTACTTTCATGTGTCATAAGCCTTGTGGTACAATCACTATGAAGGTGTTACTCCTAGAATATTAGAGAAAATATAAAGCTTGACAACCTTCGTATTTACAAACTTATTTACATGAATGTTGCATTTGCTAAATCATAGATAGTCCAAGATTCCTGATTGACACCTTCATTCCAGAACCTTGACAGCTGGCACATTTCTTTGAACCGACTGACTTTGATCCGTTACTGCAACATTTATAACTTCTGTTAGACAACATAATAACATATATTATAAATTAGAGACCATGGACTAAAAACACAAATCGGGCTATTACTGATCTTGGCTTTAAAAATTATTAATACACATCGAATAACTCGTGAGAAACGTATGTGATACTAAACTATTTTGGTCATAGTCAATACCTTGAGACTCCTTACTTGATCTGTCCATGCCATGGGTGGATTCATGTTTTCTTCTAAGGAGGCAACAACTTTGGTCATTGTAGGCCTTTGCTTAAGATATTTCTGGAGATACTTTAACGCTAACGTAGTCACAACTTGTGTACATTTTTTTGAATATTGACCACCTAACTGTGTATCCATAATTCTGAATACTCCTCTATTGTCACGTAAAAATAGCTTCACGCATTCCACCAATGTCTCTTCAACATATCTCTCTTAAGCAAGTGCTCGTCGTCCTGATAATAACTCCAGTAGAACCACCCCAAAACTATACACATCGTTGTTCATACTCAAGTGTCGCACAATATAACTGCATCAATATTTATTTATCCAAAGTTCTAAATATGTCAATGTTTGACCTTGAAAATTCAGAGGTTTGGGCGAGTTTCGTGGATGAGAGTGGTCAATGGGCGGGCGTATCTTATAAGCCCTCCCGGGCATATAAGCCCGCCCACTGGACGGGCATGACTTGTGATTATCGTTGAAAAAAATAAGTTGACAAAAAAATAAAGATAAAAACATACTAACTTATATATTGAATGGATTAAGAACGAAAAGAAATATATGTTTATCCAATATGAAAGAAAATATAAAGCTTGACAACCTTCGTGTTTACAAACTTATTTACATGAATGTTGCATTTGCTAAAGCGCAGATGGGCCAAGATGCCTGATTGACACCTTCATTCAAGAACCTTGATAGCTGATACATTTCATTGAAGTGCATGACGTTGACCCGTTAATGCAACATTTATAACTTCAGTTAGACAACATTATAGAATGTATTATAAGTTAGACACCATAGACCCATTAGTAACATACATTAACACTCTAAATGTAATGCCAAAATACATATGAAACAATTTCACATCTAAATAATTCTCACCGTGTAAGAGCCGGTGAGCAGGAGGTGAGGATCTCTTATTGCTCTTCGCAACCTTAAGGGACAATAAAGAATCCATCAAAGACCACTCTCACCCACGAAACTCTTCCAAACCAAATGTTTTACATGCTTTTGTGATACCAATTAACTCTTTCCTTGACTTAACATTCCTTAAACCATTATTGATAAGAAATATTAAATCAAAGACCACTCTCACCCACGAAACTCGCCCAAACCAAATGCTTTACCCTGGTTTGTGATACCAATTAATTATTTCCTTGACTTAACATTTCCTAAACCAAATATTTATAAGTAAGATTAAATCACATCATATGATTATTAGAGCGGTGACAATAATCTTTAAACAATTGCCATGATCAACCTATCTAAAAGTGATACTAGATGTATGTTATGTTTAAGGTTATTAATGATAAAAAAATAAATAAAAAATAGATAAAAAAAAACTTAAATTAAGAGCATAACCATACTTTTCCAATACAACCCAACTTGATTGAAATTTATTGGCTTCTTCAGCTACTGGTCCGCACGATGAATCATAAATAATTTTTATTTTTACACTTAGTTGTAATAACATATATGATTAACTTATAAACCGAAAAAGAAGATTAAATATTAAGAAATGAGTAACTCCAAACCTTATTAGGATCATATATGTCATGAAGCTGAAGGATCATTTGTGAGCAAGAATCCGTATTTTTTTGGTCTACGGTTGTTCGTAAAGGAGACTTCTTGTGGCCATTCTCGATATGGTTCATGTACTCAGCAGGGGTTGTTACGCCAATACACAGTACTCGTTTAAAACAGTTAGTTTGTGATAAAAATTCCAAAAGAAAAGGTATTTACGTATACCTTTACCTTTATACAACTGAAATTATGGGTTGCAATTTTGGCCCGTTTATGTGAAAAATGTAATATCAAAAAGGTAGTTATGTTCTTTAAGTTGTATAGTTAGTGGTTCCTGTTGTTTTAAATAACCATAGAAATGATGAGTATATAAGAGGGATACAAATCGGAAACATTGCTAAAATCAAAAGTTAATTAAAAAAAAGCATAATTAATTGGGTTAAGAAAAATATACCTGTTGATTGTGAGCAAAAACAGGAAGCAAAAAATGTCACCGGAGATTAAAAAAGACTGCCAGTCAATGGTTTGTTTGGTTCCACATAGCAGTGTTCAGCATTCTTGAGGGTGAAGAATACTGCCCACATAGCTTTGACCCATTTAGCTACTATGACAGCAGCAGTTTTTGGGCAAAACTGCCAATACCGAGTAATTTACAACTACAATGTGTCAAAAAAAAAGGCGAGCAATAACTAAATAAACATATAGGTAAATGAACTTTTATGGACTTTTTATTCATTTTTAACCCGTTTATATTAATAAAAGTTTCTCTTTAAACCTGTTTGACCAATTTGCCAATCAAATACAACCTAATTTGACCCATTTTCACATAAAAGGTTTTAATTGCCTACTTTAAATACACATTCATTGACAGTCGACTTCTTGACTCATTACACATTACACCATCGACCACAAACAATAAGTTTTGAAACACCCGCGATTAGTTTACTGTCCCATTTTCAGTTCGACCATCTCCATCTGTATTCAAAATAAATAAATAAAATAAATTAGTATGTATGCATCAATGAATGGGATCGAAAATAAATTGAAATGGGGACCTGAGCATCAAATGCTACAACGCTTTAGCTTGCGATCACGTCCATTAAACCTCCATAAAAAATATTTTTCAAGAATTTTAGCAGCGAACCGTCTCGAGCGAGCCATGGTCTTCCGAAAGGTTGTGCATTAATAACAGGTGGCGGTTCTATATCATGAAAAATTATTACATGAAGAATATAATTGCAAGCAAAGACTTTATTTGTATATTGGGTGTCAAGTTAGTTATTACTTGGTTCAGTTTCAATTGTGATCGTGGTATCATCTCCTCCAAGATTGGACGACCCAGGAAGATCGAAAAAAGGTCGAACAGAACCTAGAAAATAAAACGTGTGAAGTTAGAAAGTGATTGTAATGTTTCACGCCACCACAAAGTGTAGATGTTACTACGGTTGTTAACAAACAAGCACTCACATAATAAACTAATGAGTTGTAAATTAAAGTTCTTATCATAATAGGGATTGTTAAGTAACTTTATATATAAACACTTATCCACTTTTACTAATGCTTCTTGAATGAGCTTTTTCAAAATTAGTTGCAACACCAGTAGCAGGAAGCCACCACCAGTAGGGATCCGGCCGCCACCAGCAACATCAACCTGGTGCCAGGAAAAATGACCCAAGCTCATTTTGACCCATTGCCTGACCCGTCTTGCCATTGTGATTACTATAAGTTCCAATTAATAACCAAAAAGCGGCTTCATAATCTGAAGTTGACAATGTTCACATACCTTACTATAATAACTTATGTATGAAAGATCAACAAAATGTGTGTAACTTTAGATTATTTTTGTATGTTAAAAATGAAACATTATGTAACCTGATATCTGCAATGTGGCAACTGATTTGTTGTGATTCAAGCTGCTCATGGTGTTTATCTTCTGGTTCCAGGCTCAACTTGGTGCCAGGAAAAATGACCCAAGCTCATTTTGACCCATTGCCTGACCCGTTTTGCCATTGTAATTACTATAAGTTCCAATTAATAACCAAAAAGCGGCTTCATAATCTGAAGTTGACAATGTTCACATACCTTACTATAATAGCTTATGTATGAAAGATCAACAAAATGTGTGTAACTTTAGATTATTTTTGTATGTTATAAATGAAACATTATGTAACCTGATATCTGCAATGTGGCAACTGATTTGTTGTGATTCAAGCTGCTCATGGTGTTTATCTTCTGGTTCGTCCCACCTTGTGACTACATATATTGTGGCATTGGAGTGTCCTGCAATTCCTGCTAAAAGGATACACATAACATGAGAGGAATAGAAATAATTGAAGAGTCTAATTTGTTATCACCGGAAACTGAAAATAAGCCAGCATAAGGTTTAATGACGAAGCTACCTTTTGAGCATGGGCCTTAGAAGTTTCTCCACCGTAAAGCACCTTCTTTTTCAGTGGAAGTGCTTCAAGTCTGGAACAAACTCGAATATGAGCCAGAGCCTTCTTTAAAGCCTACTGAAAATAACTTGCTACAGAACGCTATATGATTCTGGTTACTTTAATATATTTGCATCTTTATAACATATGATATTCTCTTTACCAACTATATATTGTTAACTCTAAATCCAAACACCGATATTCATTTAAAAATTTCAGTCAACCCCTTTATTTAGTTTCTCAATCACGAAACTAAACATCCATATACCGAACAACCCGTTTATAAGCTAAGCTGTTTAGAGGCTGGTTTATAAAGACTGTGTGGCAGATCGGTCGGGGTTATGTATCCTGCTTGAACACCTCAATATAGACATTGTTAACTGAACAACGTATACCTATTGCTTATGCTTACACAGTGTTACGGATACGTGAAAGCTGATCAGGGAACTTGAATCCAGTCTAGTAAGCTGAAAGACAGTCCCAAATTCAGTTGTAAATTGCCCACTCACTGAAACTACTCCTAAACCGATTACACAAATCCTAAGTTTCCTAGATTTATGACAAGGTAGCGAATCGGAATGTGATTCATAAAAATAATAATAACTGCAGCTTTAAGAAACAACACATCTTCCCGAACGCATGGTTGATTCAAATTGTTTCGTCGAAAAAGGCCTGCAGAAAAATAGATCAAAATACAAAAATATTCATTAAATATCCAATAAGAGAAATAATTTGAAGAAAACATTACCCCGTCTATGCCTACCTTGAATAGAAACCTTAATCGGTTAATGCTAATGTACAACGTGGTCAATGACCATCTGCAATGTGGTTCTCTTGTTGTCATGTATCCCTCATTGACACAACTATGCTATCCAGATTATTAGCTTCTTCCCATGTGTACCCACACCAACTACCATCACCACCTGAAGAGGGTTGAGCATTGTACGTCAAATTAAAAAATAGTACACATGTTTAGCATGATGTGTCAAATTAAAGTAACAGGTTCCTTGTGGTGGTTTTTACATGTGCCAAAAACTAAATGATTAACTTCTAATAATATTGTTACATTTCAAAAAACAAAAACTAAATGATTAACCCCTCTTCCTTTTTATAACCATTAAAGTTACTAAACACAGATTCTTATCTTCTTGTGAATTTCCCAATTGCTTAATATTACTTAAGATTTATACTTTAATTGGTTTTAAGTTGTCATACTGATACACATGTTAAAAATTTATAATGTAAACATTATCCTAAGCATGTCATAGTACTTACTTAACAGATAGCACTCAATAGTATCATATCTAACTATGGCTCTACACGCTCTAGCTGAAGGGCTGACATTAAATGTGGCTGCGCCAAAACTTTATGCGTTCAGTTGATAGATGCTCCTTCCAGCTTCTCTTCACGGCTTCGCAAAACTGCACAAAGAAAGCCATTATTGTAATAATGTGCTTTTTTTCTTATTATGCAACATTATGTTTAGTATGTGCATTCTCTAAACAATTCAAACGTCACATATAAAGCATAAGCAATTTTTATAAGCAATCCCTCATCACCATGTTATCCAACTATTCCCCCATCAAATACTTACTCGAAAGTCTACAATAGCATGCGGGTCCTACTGATTGGGTGTGACTTTAACTGGTTGTGGCGGAACTTGTGTGTATAGCTGATTCTGTGTCTAAATTTGAGGCTGAGTATATAGCAGCTGAGGCTGTCCATTAGATGGAACTTAAGGTGGAGCCTGGTCCTGAATGCCCTGAACTGGTTGTTAAGCTTGCATAGGGATTTGGGCTTGCGGCTGAAAGGACTGAGATTGGGGTTGAACCGGATTTTGTGCCTGCCCTTTGTACCTGAACATGTGGTTGTGGAAATTATTGAGCATGCTGCCATTGAATAAATGTTTGGTTTTATTTTCGAGGAGGTAACTGACTCGACATCTTATTAGACGCCACAATAGCTGCTGTAAAGAATGAAAAAGCGCAAGTTAATCCACTGTCCAAATCCAGCATTCTATCATTGTATTTGGCATATCATAGAGATCTTATTGTTTTGCCACTTTTAGAGACTTGTTAGGGCCACGTAAAAGAGGGCAATTCAGACCAGCATGTGCCATGCTACTCCGCTTCAAGGACAGAGTCTGAAGTTCGGGACACCTGTAAACAATAAAGCACTACTTCTAACACAAAATTCAATAATGTAGCCATTTAGAGCAGTTGAGTTTGTTAAATGAATAGATCACCTGACTGATATGCGGACCATGCGGCATTTCACAACTTAAAAGTGCCTTAACCTATCATGGTATATAGGTATCTCCTGAATTCCATTACCAAGAACGCGTCGGTAACAATTAAAGTCCTTAACCTGGTGCAATCAGGCAAAGCTAAGAAAATAGTATCCCCAAGCTGTCCTTTGCCCAAAGTCAAGATCTCAAGATTCCTGAAAAGAGTAGAATCCATTATGTATCAACACATTTCCTTTTATTAACTAAATGACAAAACAAAAACCAAAAGTTGCTACAAAACTGATAATCAGATGATACAAACACTAATTATAAACCTTTTTTTTATATTTAGTTATTTCTAGATAAAAAAAATAATTGTAAATTTGTAACTAACGTTAGATGATGTTAATTTTTATCAACCAAACACTGAAAAATGATGTTAGAAACGTACTAAGAACCGCTGACGAAAGTGACAACTGAAAGATGTGAAAAAATACTAAAAATCATATCAAAAGTCACAACTGAAAGATGGAAGTGACCTTAACTGTGACATTCGGGTTCCCATCTCTATCACCTACTTCCTACTATCCTAGGATCGTCACAAATCCACGCCCATGTAATTCTGCTACAATGATCTGCATGTTGATTTCAGTGGCCCATAAACCATGGCAAGTCCATCACAGTCCAGTGACATTCTCCATTCAACTTCAAAGATATTTTACCTTTTAAAATTGCCTCATTGCACATGACATCTTTCATTGTTCCTACCACTGCCATTAGACCTGCAGATATTCTACTGAGCATAGAAAATTATCTGAAACCGAACATTCCAGTAGTTTCTCCATAGCACTAACTTCAACCATAATATCTGCCAAGTCTAAATCAGCAGTGTCATCTGCTGAAGGTAGTTTACACGCAAATTTTTAAATTAATAATAAAAATAAAAAACCCTAAGAGCTACTGTGTCAGCTGGAAGATGTCAAGAGCTAAAAGTTTCAGCCTACAACATCCACTACCATTAATCATCAAATCACAGATATATAATAGTTTTATCATAATATTTTCTATAAGCCAGGTGAGCTGTACAGATAGATCCACGTATAAAAGAGCAAAAGCATCATACGTATATCACATACCACACAGCTATCAAGAACTAATGACTTAAGCATGGGACAGCCGCCACCATCGCTAAAAAATTTGAACACAGAGTTCGTCAGAGATTCACAATCTGTTAGGTCTACTTCTTGCAAATACTCGCATTGCAGCTCTAGCACAGTTAAGCTCTCCTGTTTCTGGAGAATTAGTTGCTGCATTGGCAAAATAACAGGAATTCATTAACCTAAATAAACAGCACACCAAAGTTTGAAACCCAAAGAGAACTGAAATGATTATGACATACTTCCAGTGATTTTGATGTTATGTTGATTCACTTCATATATTCTTTCTAGGCATAATTTTGGAGTGTTTGGGATTGCTTATTAAAAGTGCTTATCTGCTTAAAATCAGCTTTTAAGTTCTTGTAAGTCATTAACTAAAAAAATATGAGCTTTTTTAGTTTTCAAAATCAATCCGATAACCTCATATCAGCCTGTTACTCTTACATTAATCAAACCTGCATTCTTGTCCTCCTCCTCTTCAATGTACGCCTTCAAAAACTGCAGCCATCACCCAAATGTAAAACTGGTAAACCCAAAAAATAATTCAAAACTATAATAGAGATCTTGAAGGCCACAACTTTTATAATGATGATATCAAGCAAAATTAGGTGTTCCCATATTGCATTAAATCAATTACAGACCGCAATATTCACAGAAACGGTCAGAATCCCCCATGTCGATGTAAACAGACAATACACCTATAACAAGACAAAGATGCACATGCAAATTAAAACATAGTATACTGACAAAAGCTGATTTTAATAGTAAGAGAACCTATTACACAAAAAACTATTATTCACCTTGAACATTAACGTCAATTAACCTTGCATTCTGATTCTCTGTATGGTAAGTTTTGTGCGTCCCAAAATAAGATCGTTGTTCCGGCGAGTATGAAGCCCTGGAATACACCTGCATGTAGTACTGTTTGAAAAAAAAAACATGGCACTGGACCATAACACTAAAGACAATAACTATATTTTAGAAACAAATATCCATTTTACCGTAATCAAAAGAAAAATTCTTTACCTTTTTTTATGGAATGCAGCTTTTTCGTGCTTGTTAATAACAACCTATAGATTTAAAATATGAAGCAATGTCAAATAACAATAAAATGTCATAAAAGTAAGAAACTAAAGAAGATATGTAAATTATTGAAGCCAAACCTATCAATTGGCTTATTGCCAAGATTAAAGCAGTAATCATACTTCAAGTGGTCCACCCCCTAAACAACATCACAACACAGATTAAAGATACACAAATACTATACTTTTTGGATTTGATACATGTGTATTGCATCCTAACTTACCCATGAAACCCAAGTTGCTGCATCATCGTTCTCATGGATAAGTGAAGTGGGTCATATTTGACATGTAAAAACACTAAAACATCCAATAGAATCAATTAGAAAACAATCGGTAGGCTAATGAAATAAAAAAAATGGATTTTATTGTACCCTGCAGAAGAATAGATACCAAGGTTCAGGTTCTTGTCGTGTACAATTGATAGATTCATAAAACAAAAAACTTAAATAAACCAATCACAAATCATTGAAAGTAAATAAAACTGACCAAGAAATCATAGTTTTGAGATTCATTACAACCATGCAAAGAACACGACTAACATGCAAAAACCTGCAAAAACCTACAAAAACATATGCATAGAGAGCAACAAAGTTTCATTATAGAGAGCAACAAAGTTTCATTATTAGGGTTTTAAAAGAGGCGTACCTTTTTTCTAACAAACCGTAATAGAGAGAAAATAATCACAAATCATTGAAAGTAAATAAAACTCACCAAGAAATCATAGTTTTGAGATTCATTACAACCATGCAAAGAACACGACTAACATGCAAAAACCTACAAAAACATATGCATAGAGAGCAACAAAGTTTCATTATAGAGAGCAACAAAAAGTTTCATTATTAGGGTTTTAAAAGAGGCGTACCTTTTTTTTTTAACAAACCGTAATAGAGAGAAGATAAAGATGGATTTATATTTTAGGGTTTTATGAATGAAAAACTTAATAATGTTTTTTGTTTTAATTTAGGGTTATTATTGTTAATAGTTTATGTGGCTTTATGAATTTTGAGTTGGAAAGAAAATAACAAAAGTTCCATTGTTCCAGTGGTTGACATGTTTGTTAGTGATAGTAGAGAGCCCATGTTCGAATCTTGTAGCATATTTTTTGTTAAAAATTACGAAAATTTAAAAAAAATGACAAAATTAAATGAAATAAATTGTATCCGACATTTAAATAAATGTAAAATAAAAATGATGTATGTTTCCTAAAAAAAATTCTAGACAAATTAAATTCGAAAAATTCCAAATTTAAATAAATGGTAAAATGTTGCCTACGTGGCATGCTTCCGTGGCATGTTGCTTAGGTGGCGTCCAGTGGTGTAACACCCCAACCCGCGAAGGGCTAAAGTGTAACATTATGGAGTCAAATCAGAACACAAGCGAGCGGAGATACATTTCTAATACAAAGTATACAAAGGTTACAATGAGAACTAAACACAATACAAAAGAGTAACAACGATGAACTAAGCCCAAATGCAATATACTAAGCCCAACATCAATTACTTCTAATCATCTCTAAGTCCAGCCAGTAGCTAATCAAGGTGAAGTCTTCTAAGTCCAAAATAAGATCTCTCATCCACAAACCCAGCTTCCTACTAAACCTGCCGCAGGAAAAGAAATGCGGCTGAGCTTAAAAAGCCTAGTGAACAGATATACAACAACGAAGTAATAATGAAACAGAAATGAATACTGAATAAGGTATAAAGGGAATAACATAATGTAATCAAAGGTAAGTATGAAATAGTAATAAGAGGTAAGGTAAGGGTTAGTCATCAACCACGAGCCCAGAAACAGATATAATGCCTTCATAATAAAGCCTTCATAATAATGCCTTCATCATAATCATAATCATAGTCATAGTCATAATGAGGAGAGGCCTCAGACTATCAGATGTAAACAGAGGGGTGACCTCAATGGGTTATGAAGGACGTGTATTGCACACACAGCCACATTCACCAGATAACAGATAACAGAAACAAATCTAGGATGCATCCATACGCCCCCACAGAAATCAGATTGGCCATAATAAATCATATCATAAAGTGCGCATATCATATAACAAAAAAGGGACGTGGCAGAACATCACTCCACTGCCCTGGAGTCATGCCAGAGGTGCATCTCTGACACGGACATGGAACCCCCATGCCTAGTGAAATAAATTTGGCTCGGGTGTCAAACTAGAATAGGTCAAACAGAATAGGTCAACAGAATAGGTCAACAGAATGTCATAAATGACACAGATCATAAGTCATCATAATCAGATCATATCAGAAGTCCATATCATAGGTCATATCAAAAGGTCCAAATCAGAAGGTTCAAAATCAGAAGGTTCAGATAGCAAAGGTTCATGTCAAGGTTTACAAATGACAAGGTTCATATTCAGAGTTCAAATCAAAGGTTCAGTATCAAAGGTCAATGTTCCAAGCTCCAAAGTCCCATAGTTAATGATTAAAGGGTCATAATGAGAGTTTAAAACAAACGTTCATTTTAGCAGTTCCCATCACTTGTTTAAAAAAAAGTTCGTAGTACAACCCCATTCAAAAAGGTTTATAACAAAGGTTTATTTAACAAGGATCTTCCAAAAGATAAAATTTATAAAAGTGATCTTTAATAAAGGTTGTCATGAGGTATTCTTTAAAAGTAGTCTTTATGAACTTATAGGAAGTCCCATATAGAAATGGCCTTAAGTCATATTAAAGTGTCTTTATAAATAATTTCTCCTTTAAAAGGTTCTATATCATATTTAAGGAAAGAATTTTTACCTCCCGTTATATTATCCCAAAAGAACATTCCAAGTGTCACAAGGGTCTCACCTTCCGTTACAATATCCCAAAGAGTACCCAAACTCTCACAAAGGTTCAAAGGTTAAGGTCACAAAAGGTTATCGAACGGGTCATAAGAGTTCAAACGGAATCAAAATATGATAGCAAATCGAAGACAAAGTCGAGAGAGAAGAGGTGTACACTCTTACTGAAAGAGTACGGAATATCTGTACCTTAGACCGCAAGTGCAAACATAACGAAAATGATGATATCAGAAGCAACTCTTTCTTCAGCGGATCTACACGAATTCATGATCGTCTTATTAATAACTTATTTTAAATCAGATTACTCATTTTAGTCGGTTTTCCATTTTTAGCAGTTTTCCAAAAATAGTAACTTCTCACTTTAAGTATTTTTAACCATTGTAAGTAACTTTCTATTTTAGGCAGGTTTCACGAATTAGCAATTTTCCATATTTAGTAAGTTCCTGCAATTGTAATTTGATATTTAAAGATTGTAATTGACAATTAATAATATTTAAGGTTAAAATGATCAATTTAATATTTTAGGTTCTAAAATGTCAATATTATAAGTTTAGGGTCTGAAATGTAAATTGTCAAAATTAAATATTAAAATGTCAAATAAAATTATTTTAAAGTTTATTTTAATAAATTTATATTAGGATAATGATTTTAGACCCCGTCGTTATAATTTTATATAATTTGTAAACGTACCCACGATATTAATATTTATGCCGCGACGACCCAAGATTTTATAAAACCATGTAAGACTCGTTTATATCCCGACATCGGTTCACCCATATTTCTTTCGTTTACAAAACGCTAAGCATGCATGCGTACCTTTCAATATGCTAAGATTATTTTCATATTTTAAGGCCCATATATTTGCATCCAAACTCAGACTCTTGAATGGCAAAATAAAAAAAAACAATGGTTAACGTGTATAGGTTCCATTTTCACATTGTTAACTGGATCGCATAACAGATATTTATTGCATATTATCATGTTTATATTATTTACAAATTAACGTAGCATTGCCCCTTTTTAAATAGTTTATTTTACATTTTAATGTCGACTATAAGAGCTCGTATTATGGTTTGCATGACCATGTCAAAGGCGTACAAAACACACCTCTTCGAATAGGAAACAGAACATAACATCGACATGAGAAAATCCGGTTTCCATGATATCATGTAGTGTGTATTTATATGTTTTTTTCATTTTGGAGATTGTCAAGACACTTACTAAGCATGTTAGACAACATCATGATCGAATCTCATTCTTATCTTTAGGTTATAATTTATATGTATGTCGATTTAGTAGAAAGATCAAAGAGATCGATATACCTCGAATCGGACTCAAGAACGAAACAAAGAACACGAGATTCACAACCTACACCCTTCGTACAACACCCAACCCTCATTCGAAATAAGACCACACGAGCAAAACTAAGACGAATAATCCCCCGACCACCAAGACCAGAGCTTGATCGCCACCAACTGATTATCTATGAAACACCACTTCGAACTTGTGATATACCACGCCACCACCACACCCAAACAGCAACCAAAACCCTCGAACAGAAATACCCACGTTTAACCACCTTTCGAACCGAAGCACGCGAGTAAGAAACCTTCGAACCAGCAGCAATAGCCCACGACAAGACACCTACACGGCCCTCCCTTGCACTTTTTGATCAAATAGAAATGAAGAAGAAGAAAAAAAATAGCCGCCACTAGTATTGTTTAGTTTAGGGTTTTATGTGTGAGATTAGAAGTGAAAAAATACGGTTTACTAAAGAGAGTAGGAAGGGAGATATATGGGGGAGGTCAAAGATAGTAGCGTTTTATTCGAATTCTTAGGAGATAAGCGTGGCCTATTATGGTAAGTTTTAAAGTCTCTTAATTTTGTTTAATAGACAATCAAATAAATCGGTTATAGATAAAAGTGACCGAGTATCATGGACTTTTAATTCGGATGATACATAACAATTAAACATGTGGTCAATGCTAGTTTATAGGAACTATATTTTGTATATGTTTAATTAATATAGTTCGTGTCTAGGTTAATATAGTTTATAATTTTAATTAAAATGTATAATCTAATGTTTAAGGTTCTAATAAAAATATTACAAAGTTTAGGTAAAATTTCAAAATTATACGGAATTTTAGGTTTTCGAATTTGAGGGTTTTACAACTCTTCCCCTCTAAAAGGAAAATTTCGTCCGCGAAATTGAAGGGAAAATGAAACGGAAACACAACTAACTATGAACGGGAATGTGAATGACTTGTTTCTCATGACTCAATCTTGTCGATCAAAAAAAAAGAGTTTCGGCTTCCTCAGAAAAGACATACCATACTTAATCCAGATCAAAAGAATAATATATCAAGCGTAACAGATGATAATCGTATCCCTTCAGAAGAGTTACAAGGAGAACGCAGGATTTGACGGGTATTTCGTCCGTGGAAGAGAAATAGACAACTCAGATGAGAGCGTATCGAAATGTAGCAAAAAGGGGGTGATACGTATGTTTAACTCTTCAGATTCATAAATAGTCTCGTCTTCAATATAACCTCTCTAAGGTATTCTCATAAACAAGCAGATTTTGTTCCTGAAAATCCAAAATATCATCTTTTATAGCAGAGCATAATGAAACGGATTCATCGAATATGACACGTACACATATCAAAACATAAATGTACTCTTCCATAGTAACAGATCGAATCCATACAGGCAGAAACAGATTGTTTGATAACATCAAACGGTAGGAAGCTCTACAACATAACCTAAGATTCTTTTCAGAAGCACAGAGGTCAACAAACGCATGTCGGGTATCCAAACGTATCAAAACGTATGGCGATAAGGTGGATCAAACGTACAGATCGAAAGAGTCCTAAGGTCTCACTATTCGCAAATAGTCGCACGAAAACGGAAATCTAAGGCTCCTCTAAGGCACTTCTCAAGACATCCTATGAACACAACAAGTGCACGTTATATGATGTAAGTATTATCACGTTGGCCAGACGTCATAATACTGGCATCATATAAATATGCCCTCATGATGATCATACTTTATCTCAGTCAGTGTAACAAAACCTACAAATCCCACCTAACAGTCCAACTAACTCATAGGTTAGACCTATTCAAAGATCAATAACGAAACTATGTCGAACATAACTAACGAAGCTCGAAAAGACGCAACAAAATCAAACAATCATCATCAAAAGAAACATGTCGCTAAGGCATCAATTCCTCCATCATGAGGTTCGTTTCAAAATTCCTCTCTTCAAAATCTTCTTATGTCCGAGTAGTTAGTCTTCGTCCATCTTCCAATCTGAGAATGAAACGAAATTATTAACTTGGGTTTGGTTCCTAAAGCCTTCTGCAGTTTCTTCTTGGAATATGACTGAGCAATGTGAATCTCTGGTACGGTCTTCAATCTCCTCATCATCCAGTCTGCTTCCACTCTTAATTCATCTTAGTACAACCAAGATGAATAGGGAAGTGAGACTTTATGTTCTTCATCAGCTTCAGGTTCCCCGTCTTGACCAGGTTCCTACGTTCCTGCTCGTCCACTCTTCCGTCTTGCGAGGAATGTCATCAATTCTTCAGGGTAGTCACCGTTGTTCGTCCTCTTCAGGTTCTATCCAACCCCATCCTCCGGTGGAAAACTTGGTGGTTCAACAAGAAACATATCCGAAATTTCAGAGTGCCCAAAACATAATTCACACGAAGATGTTCATTTCTTGGTGGACAAAATAGGTGCAAGAGAACTTCATAAACGTGAAAGTAACGTACGAGTCTCCAGAGCAAAATGATAGTAAAAGTTTAATGATCGGAAATCATGGTAGAGGATTTTCAGATAGTTCAAAACATCAAAGGCGAGACATAGCAGAATAATCGTCAGCATCTCGAATGCTTAAACAACCAACCATATATCAGAATCAAATCGAAGTTGACTTTTCCATGTAAAGGCAGAATAATATAGCAGATTATATCGTTCCATTTTCACATTGTTAACATGTATAGGTTCCATTTTCACATTGTTAACTGGATCGCGTAACAGATATTTATTGCATATTATCATGTTTATATTATTTACAAATTAACGTAGCATGGCCCCTTTTTAAATAGTTTATTTTACATTTTAATGTCGACTATAAGAGCTCGTATTACGGTTTGCATGACCATGTCAAAGGCGTACAAAACACACCTCTTCGAATAGGAAACAGAACATAACATCGACATGAGAAAATCCGGTTTCCATGATTTCATGTAGTGTGTATTTATATGTTTTTTTCATTTTGGAGATTGTCAAGACACTTACTAAGCATGTTAGACAACATCATGATCGAATCTCATTCTTATCTTTAGGTTATAATTTATATGTATGTCGATTTAGTAGAGAGATCAAAGAGATCGATATACCTCGAATTGGACTCAAGAACGAAACAAAGAACACGAGATTCACAACCTACACCCTTCGTACAACACCCAACCCTCATTCGAAATGAGACCACACGAGCAAAACTAAGACGAATAATCCCCCGACCACCAAGACCAGAGCTTGATCGCCACCAACTGATTATCTACGAAACACCACTTCAAACTTGTGATATACCACGCCACCACCACACCCAAACAGCAACCAAAACCCTCGAACAGAAATACCCACGTTTAACCACCTTTCAAGCACGCGAGCAAGAAACCTTCGAACCAGCAGCAATAGCCCACGGCAAGACACCTATACGACCCTCCCTTGCACTTTATGATCGAATAGAAATGAAGAAGAAGAAAAAAATAGCCGCCACTAGTATTGTTTAGTTTAGGGTTTTATGTGTGAGATTAGAAGTGAAAAAATATGGTTTACTAAAGAGAGTAGGAAGGGAGATATATGGGGGAGGTCAAAGATAGTAGCGTTTTATTCGAATTCTTAGGAGATGAGTGTGGCCTATTATGGTAAGTTTTAAAGTCTCTTAATTTTGTTTAATAGACAATCAAATAAATCGGTTATAGATAAAAGTGACCGAGTATCATGGACTTTTAATTCGGATGATACATAACAATTAAACATGTGGTCAATGCTAGTTTATAGGAACTATATTTTGTATATGTTTAATTAATTTAGTTCGTGTCTAGGTTAATATAGTTTATAATTTTAATTAAAATGTATTATCTAATGTTTAAGGTTCTAATAAAAATATTACAAAGTCTAGGTAAAATTTCAATATTATACGGAATTTTAGGTTTTCGAATTTGAGGGTTTTACAAGTGGCATTGAGGTGGCCTTTTGGTTGCATATGTGGTATTGATGACGTCATGTACATCCTGTTATATATATGTTATAGATATATTTATATATACATTTTTCGTAGGACAACGCTCATTATGGCGCTGGTACTTATACAACGGAGGAACATCAAGGAACTATGAAGAATGAGCGTATTTTTGTTGTTTAAAGTCATGCATCTCATAACATTCTTGTTTTGTTTCATAACTCCGATGTTATTAAACTCTTGATTGTATTAATCTTGGATCCCACGAATTAATATATGTTGTGTTCTAATTGTTTGAAGCCTGGCATTAAGTTCAACATTCACTTGGGATACTTGCAATTAATAAAGCTACGAGGGATCTAACAAGTTCTACATGAACTAACTAAAATAATCTGCTTAGCAACACTACATGCGCCGAATCTAGTTAACTTCCTATATAATATTTTATTTCGTATTAATTCCAGGCTCGATACGGCGCATCCTCTTCCATAGGATGTGGCGTATCGATTAACCTGATGATTTTTAATTTTTTAATTTTTAGGTTTTATTTTCTAACTACTAATGTATTATGCAAGTTTGAACCTTCTTAACTCAGGCGTGTTAAAGCCTAGGTGGTATTTTAGATTCCTGCACTTTCTGTGGAAACATTAATCATGAAGCTTAAACGTTCTCATCCACAAGAAAGTTGATTTTTGCTCATAAACGCAATGGAGGATCATTCCGAGCAAATATCAGGGAAGTTTCTACGTTCTAATTCTTTTATTTTCTAGTTTTTAATCTTTGACACAAACAACGAGGACGTTGTTTAACTTAAGTGGGGGAATGGAGAATTAGAACGCTTACTTGTCCTAAACTTTTCAAAATATGCTTAAAATACGCTTAATATATCAAAATTTAAAATTTTTTTAGCATGTTTTTGTTTAAGTCTAAATTGCATAACCGCACACATAACCTTATTCGAGACCACCATAATAAGTATTATAAATATAATTGGAGTGACTTGTCTAACTTGGTAAATTTCTAGGATTATACCCAAAAAGCCTTTATATGTTATGTGATATTAACTAACTACATTGGTTAGTTAACCCCAGTATAAACCCTTTTGTTTACTCTCACATTTAGAGTAAGATACCCCTAGAAAAACCCTCAGAGCCATTCCTTTCGTTTCTTACACCTTTGTTAAAAATGTTTCGTTACACCCTTACACCTTAGCCTACCCTGTAGATTAAAATCCGTGGTTAGTTACTTTAGGCAAAGTGTGTTTCCTTCCATTACCTGTGTTCGCGTGCGTAATTCATTATTTTTGGTTAGGTCGGGAAATTGCACAATGCAATTGGAGTGAAAGTACATATTGTATACTTTTAGTTTATTTTTCGTGTGTTTACTACTTTCACTATTACAGTTATTTCTGAAAGTTATGAAAAGTATGGAAAAATTATACGGAAAAATCGTGATAGTAAGGTTGTGAAATTTTACACATTGATAAAAAAAATCGAAAAAATAGAAAAGAAAAAGAAAGAGAATAATTTGGAAGTTTGTTTAACCAACTTATGTAAAGTTTTGTATTAAGTGGTAGATATCACCACTATTTGTTGTTGTATTATACTTATGGATTGAATGGGAGTTGGCCGTTATGGGAACGCCAACTAAGGATTATTCTTTATTTAAGATTTTATTGAGTATAATTCGTGTCTACCTAAAGCGTGAGTTACATGAGTCAAAAGCGTGAGTTATTCAATGATATGAGTCTTATTCATGGGATGGTTGGGAAGTAATTAACCACACTTAGGATTTTAATTTATTTGTTTGTTTATTTTTTATTTTACACCAATTTATATCCTAAATGTTATCCCTACCCAACCGTATTCTTATATTCGTTGTTAGCTTTCGAGCATCCGGATATGATGATGGCTAAGTAAGAATGTTAAATGTATGAATAAGGTAGTGACCATCCGAGTATTAGATTAATTGATTAACGCTCTAGCGATCTAGTGTATGACTTGGTGACCATCCGTTATGCAAATAACGCGCCAGCGATCCGAGAAGTGCACTAGTAACCATCCGTTAGTTGAAGCGTTGAAGACTCGCGCTAGCGATCTACTAAGTTTATGCAGGAGATGTTTGAACGAAGCTAAGTTTAACCCTTAAGCCTCAAAACCCTTTTTACCGCTTTAGACTTAGCTTTAGTGGGGGAGATGCGTATACTTGTCAAGCTTATGGAAGAATATTCGTCACAACTAAGCAACTAAACGATTTAGAATTGTTTTATATTGAAAAAAAATTATTTTGTTTCTAACTCGTTAAGTGTTTAGTTGTGTGATTATGATAAGACGAATACGTGCTTTACTATAAAAATAAATCCTAATACCTTTTAGGATACATTTTCATAAGTAAAATCTAATGTTTACTTGGGGACAAGTAAAGTTCAAGTGGGAGGATATTTGATGAACTCAAATAAGTACATATTATTATCATCATTTATCCTATTTATTTGACTTGTTTTACTTTATTATGTATGAGAATCGGTACTTTAATGTTTACTTTAGTGATTCTCAGGTAAAAACAGGTAATAGGTGAAACTTGGCGATTTTGAACTAATTATGGAGCAAAACAAGCAAGATGTCAAAAGTCTACTGAAATCCAGAAGATGCGCCGTATCTCACTCAATAGATACGCCGCAATATCATACTTAGATGAATTCGAAGACCATTGCCTGACCTTGAAGAATGCGCCGCATGGAATTCTACCATGCGCCGCTTATGAAACTTTGGTCAACGAAGAAGATCAAGCTTGTTCTACTCCAGATACGCCGCATTATACTACTGACATACGGCGTATCACTATCAAGTCTTCACCAGATACAATCCAAGATACTGAAGGACATGTGCCGTATAAAGATTCAAGTTACACCGCATCTAAAGGCGGTGTACGAATATTCCAGAATATATTAATCTTGGACCTCACGCGAAGTTAAGTACATGCGCCGCATCAGCTCATTACATGCGCCGCATCGTACCCTAAGACAGAAACTATAAATACCCCAAGACCTAGACGAATTTAGTGTGCAACAAAACCCTAAAGAGCCGAGTTCAGTTGAAGAAGCAACACAAGACACACCCCAAACGAAGATATTAGAGCTGTAAGAAGGTCCTGCATGTATTTAATTCATTAAGTAGTTTTGTTTTATTGTAATAGTACACTTTAATTCATCAGGATAGATGGGCAAATGTATGTGACTACGAAAAATCATGCATTCCTTTTAAAATTGCTTTCCCATCGATTAAAGTTTATATGATGATGTCTTTGGTGACTTATATTAGTGCTTTGATAACCTCTGTGTCTAGCTGAGTTTTGCGTCGGGTCGCCATGCCCCTTCCTTGCCTATTTTATCTGACGTCTTTGGATGAATAGGAAATACATAAGTAATCATTAAGGGTGGACCCGCCGATGTGATTAGAGCCAACGAGAAAGATTTAATTATATACACTTCATATAAACTAGCAATAAAACAAGTGACAAGCAACTTAATTATCAGGACAGGTCTTCTTATTGTTTCTATTATCTATCTGTGTACGTGTATGCTATTCGCTGATTCGTGCTCATTAGTTTAATTTACTATTTAATAAACCAATCTGTGCCAGTCTCTCAGGCTGAACCCGCTTGCGTTAGATTAGGCTGTAAAACTAACTTAGGATATTAAAATACTGATTAGATTAATTAGATAAATCGTTCCACTCTTAGTGATCGACACTCTACTTACCATTATATACAAACTGACCGGGTACATTGCTCGTTAAGTGTGTGTGTTATTGATAAGTCGGCTAAATATAAAGGTAAAACTTGAGTACGCATTAACACTGCTAACCCGCAACAACACATCACGCGCATCACCTGCTATAAGAAGTTTCTAAACCTGGATCAAAAAGCAAATCTGCGTTAGGAGATTTTGTAGCTTGATCATGCTGAATTAACTTATATTTCTTAGGATTCTTATTCTTGTAATTCTTTGACCCGTTGGGTTTCTTCTCTACAGGGGGTGGAGTCAAAGAATACATCAGTGCTTCTAGAGGCATATCTTTACTAAGTAATGCTTGCTTCCTAGCTATTTCTAACTCTATGTTATGGATCATGTCATTTAACCCATAAGGTTCCCTAGAAGAAGTAGATCCAATTTTATACATACCAGGAGCAATTACTTTAGTATTAGAAAAAACCTCTTTATGTTTTGGCTCAAGAATATGAGTTGTTCGTTTTTGTTTTGCCATAGATGTTGGTTGGTTTGAAAAATATGCAAAATTTGGATTTTCCAACTGGCATTTGTTAACAACCTCATCATTCTTGTTTTTCGTCAAATCAAGCACTTTAGATTTGAGTTCCTCGTTCTCTTTTAAGATTTTATTCAAAGAAGTTTCGTAGGAAAGCTTGTCGTATTTGTTTTCTTCAATTCATCTATGCCAATTTGCTTCAAACGTTAAAGATTATTTTTCAAGTTTAGCACAAGAGTTTTCAAATCTGGCAGTACGATAAGAGAGTACCTCGTTCAACTCAACATTCTTTTGCAAACATTCTTTTGGACTCTGTTTTAATAAAAGGTTTTCCAATTCTAAAGAAGTTTGTTTGTTTTCTAAATCCTTAAATTTCTCTTCATTTTCAGATAATTTTGGTTTGATTGATTCCATTTGATTTATAAAATATTCTTTCTGAATGTCAGAGATTAAGCTGAGAAGATCATATTGATCTTTAAGAGATGTGATGTATTTTAAATCAGTTTGCATTTTAGACATCAACGCCTTTTCAAAGACATTAAATTTATCGCTAATATCAATCACAGTAAGCTCGATGAATGTTTTCATCTGTTTCTTAACTTCCCTTAAGACATTCACTTCATAAGAATTGTATCTCAAAAGTTCATCAGTTTGAAACTCTTGTTAGAAAAATGGTTTTGCAAAATGGGTTTTTGCAAAATTTTGACACTATTTAATATATGTATATGTTATATATATTTGTATTTCTTGGTAGCTCTGCGTTCTCCTTGACGAGAGCTTCGCAACGAGCTAAAATGTGTCAAAAATAGAGTTGAAATGAATGAGATATCGTGTCTCAAAGTGAGGCACGTGAAACACAATATATGGGGAAAATGTTACATCCCACATCGCCCAAAACATGAAGTGAAACCTTGTTTATAAGGGAATCTTGATATTGGCTATCAAATTCTTTTAGTTGGGTTTTACTCCCAAACCTACGTGCGCGCGCAGCGGGGTGAAGAGGTTGGGATTTCTGGACCAAAATGAGTTCGAAGCTTCTGAACTCATGCGAGCCTGCGCGACCTGCGGACACGAATGCAGCTTCGAAACCTCGCATACGTGCATATCTTTTTGCTGCCAGATTCGAGTTAATTTTTCCAAAAGTTTCTGTAAATCTATTTAAGGAATAGATTTAGTTATTAACTAAGTTATACAGAATATATTGTGTGTGAATAAAATATATGCATATCATGTTAATGTTATAACAGATTTGCAAATCGGGTTATAATTTTAGCGAATATACTGTCCTGGTGTCCAAGACAAGTTTAGGCGATAAATTAAACCTTATTCTCGTTCAGTTGGGACATCCAGAATACGCAACTCTTACCAGACGAATTCCAGCAGTTATATTCGATCAGAAACACGCCGAGCTTCAGTGACTTTTCAGGCAAATGTGTCTAGTCCGGCTGTACAACAGCTTTGTACGTTGTACCCTGGGAAACAGACAGCGAATCTGTTTTAAGGGAATCGTGTTAAACACGAGCCTCATGCCTTTTATTGCTTTCGTTTAAATTACGTTGATTAGTGTCTGTCTTCTGCTTCTACTCCTTGCTGTTTGTATTTAATAATCTGTTATTTAATTATTGTAATCTGATTTAATTAATAAAAGTGTACACCGTTTCCCACAGTCTTAAAATAGATTCGGTTTAACCGAATTTAAAACACTTTGTTAAAATCGGATTCATTATTAACAGATTTTATAAACTGTTTTCTGTCGAAACCTAGTTGAGTTTTTTTGGAAATCAGTTTTAATTAAACAGATTTAATTTACAGATTTGGATTACAGATCTATAACACTTTTTTTTAAGCAATTGTTCTTATCAGTTTATAACGAAACCAAGATTGAGTTTCTATTAACTGATTTATCGAAACCAAGATAAAGTTTCATTGAGTCAGATCTGGTACAAGTAGATACCGATTTGCAACAGTTTGTTTAACTGTTTGTGTTTGATTTTCAGGATGACAAACACCACTACCCCTCCTGTGACTACTACTGTGAATGTGTCTGGTGCGCCAGTTACCAACACAGTTGTTAATCATGCTGAGAAACCAGAGAAATTCAATTGGCAGAATTTTAAGAGGTGGCAACAGAAGATGTTCTTCTATCTCACTACTTTGAACCTTGCGCGGTTCTTAAAAGAGAATCCACCTCAAGTGGAACCTCCTGCTGAAGGTCAATCCTCTAATCAACAGGCTGTTCAAGCCTTGGAAGCATGGAAACATTCAGACATTTTGTGTCACAACAATGTTCTGAATGGTTTAGTGGATTCTTTGTACAACGTGTACTGCAAGACCAAGACTGCCAAAGAATTATGGGAGTCATTGGAACGCAAGTACAAAACTGAGGATGATGGTACAAAGAAGTTCATGGTAGCTCGTTTTTTGGATTACAAGATGGATGATTTAAAGAATGTGATGAGTCAGGTTCAAGATCTGCAGATTTTGCTACACGAAATTCATGCTGAGGGAATGACTTTGAGTGAAAATTTTCAAGTTGCTGCTATCATTGAAAAGTTACCTCCAAGCTGGGTAGAATTTAAGAACTACCTGAAGCATAAGCGAAAGGAGATGAGTGTTGAAGACTTGGTTGTTCGTCTTCGTATTGAAGAGGACAACAAGCTGGCTCAGAAAAACACTTATACGCCTAATTCTGCCAAGGCAATTTTGGTTGAGCATGCTTCGTCATCTTGAAAGTCTCATGTCAAGGGAAAAGGCAAGGGCAAAGTTGACAAGAATAGCATAGGGAAGTCTGAGTACCTTGCTCCTAAAGCTGCAATTGTGAAACAGAAGTTCCAAGGGGTGTGTTTCAATTGTGACCAACCAGGTCACCGTGCTGCTAATTGCAAGATGCCGAAGCGGGTGACTCCACGCGAGGCAAATATGGTGAATGATGTAGACATGATTGCTATGGTTTCTGACGTCATTGACATGATCTCTGAAGTTAACCTGGTAGGTTTCAACAACAGGGAATGGTGGGTTGATACTGGGGCTACCCGTCATGTGTGTGCTGATTAGAGTATGTTTCACTCTTTCAGAGCGGTTAATAATGGAGAGAAGTTGTACATGGGCAACTCTGCAACTGTTGATATCAAGGGCGAAGGAGATGTAATCTTGAAGATGACATCCGAGAAAGAGCTCAAGTTGACTAATGTCTTGTATGTTCCAGAGATTCGCAAGAATCTTGTGTCTGGTTGGCTGTTGAACAAGTTTGGTTTTCGTCTTGTTTTTGAGTCTGATAAGTTTGTTCTTTCTAAGAATCAAATGTATGTTGGTAGGGGATATGCCCTGAATGTAAGCTCAATGTAATGGTTGTTAAGAATGATATCAATAAAATGAATTCTTCTGCTTACTTGATTGAGTCTTCTAATGTGTGGCATGGCCGTCTTGGACATGTAAATTTTAATTCAATACGTCGTCTGATCTACCCGCCTTGCGATTGATTGTGCTAAATTTGATATTGCTGTTAACCTAATATTACGTATTAGGGATGCTCAAGATAGTGTTGGATATGCTTATAATGTTTGTAGCTGTTTAAGATGATAAAAAAAAATTATTTTGAGTGTTGAACAATTTCTGATCCTGATGATAACTGACATTTTCTGTGAAACACTGAGAGGTCTTTTGTAGTAGTCCCTCAAAGCACTCTATTTGAAAATGAGAAGCAAAGCACTCTATTTGAAAATGAAACACTGATTGTTGTGACCACTAGTCGCAATGATAAAAAAAATCTAGTTTCAAAACTCAAATTCCAACAACCCGTTATGGTCCTATTTTCCTTGGCCAGAATTTGAACGGCTACTCATATTATGTACCATGTTCCTAGATTTGCTATTCATGTGCTAGTTGTAAAGCTGTGCTTGCAATTTAATGACATATGTTTATGTTATAAGACGTAGATGGCTTGATTCAATTCTCGTTTGTGATGTCAAATGTAATCTCTGGCTTGCATTTTACACAAACCAGTTTATAACTATGGTCAATGTTATTTTCTATGCAACGTACAGTGAAGATGTTTTTAGTTTCGTGGAAAGTACATGTATTATATACTATCAGTTTGGACAACTCATTATCACCTTTAGTATACGAAGCTATAGTTGAGAGATCAATAGTACGCATTTGTACTTTAAACCTAGGTCGACCCGGCCGGGTTAACCGGTTCGACCGGTTCCGGGCAAAAAAACGGGTCAAAAAACCTGGGTTTCTAAAACCGGGTTAACAGGTTAGACCCGCCGGTTTTGAGTGACTCGAGTCAACCCGGTTCTCGAAACCCGGCCGGGTTTCATTTTTCCAAAATTTGTAATATAAACCCGGGTTGACCCGGCGGTCGAACCGGTTGACGCGGTCGAAAAAATAAAAAGATACTAATAAATTGAAAACCGGGTTGACCGGGCGGTCAAACCGTTCAAACCAGTTGACCCGGTTTCCGGTAACTCGACCGGGTCGATTTCGAACCCGGTTTCCAAAACATTGCTTTAAACTTCTATTTGTCTTATCATCATTTTCTTGTCTTAAGTTTCTCATCGACTGTTGGGTATGCACAACTGTTAAAAAAAAGGACTTTTATGAATAATCATTTATTAAATCATATATGCATACATCAATTTACTTGGAGCAATCCATAAGAGAGCTAGGTGTGGTGGAGAAGGAGGGTTCGCCACTCCAACGTGGCACCCTCGCCGGCTTCGCCGGGCTTCGCCGCCACACCGACCCCCCTCTTCTTTGCTCGCCGTTTCCAAACTCCCCGTCTGCACGAAGAGGTGTTTGTGCTGTACCTTTGCAGCTTTTCATCCTTTTTTTTTCGTTTGGCCCAAATGTGATTTGCATTTTTTTTAAAAGAAATGTGATTATTTACTAATTAGATATTAAGTTCTTTAATGTAAGATTTTAACGAAATGAAAATACGTTAAACATTAAAACGAAAATACATTAAACATAGATACGTTAATTAAACCATGAAACAACGAAACGGAAATTGAAAGCCCTAAACTACAGTACGATAAAACTACGAATCAGTAAAATGAATCATCCGAGACATAGCCCTCTTGACTCGAAGCACTCAAATCGTCATCACTTGTTGACACACGGGGCAATCCATGTGCGATTCGATATGCACAACGAGCGTTCCTCCGAGCCTGTTTAGCTCGAAAGTATTCCTCAAGAGCTCGTGCCTCTTCTTCTTCCTCTGCTTGAACCTTCAACAACTCTTGCATGTCTTGCTCGTACAGTTCTTCAGCAGTCAATGGCTGTGGTGGTGGATTGTTTGGTTGTGGGTTTTGTGGTGGTGGGTAGTGTGGTGGTGGTTTGTTTAAAGGTGGAAACAGAACTTCCGGCGGAGTGTTTGTTGGTGGATTGTCATACTGGAAAACGGGAAACAAATCTTGTGGTGGATTGTTGGCTTGTTGATTGTCGTGTGGGAACACGGGGAAGAGTTCTTCGGGAGGGGTGTTGTAAACTGAAGCGTTATCTGGTGAATTGTTNGATACGTTAATTAAACCATGAAACAACGAAACGGAAATTGAAAGCCCTAAACTACAGTACGATAAAACTACGAATCAGTAAAATGAATCATCCGAGACATAGCCCTCTTGACTCGAAGCACTCGAATCGTCATCACTTGTTGACACACGGGGCAATCCATGTGCGATTCGATATGCACAACGAGCGTTCCTCCGAGCCTGTTTAGCTCGAAAGTATTCCTCAAGAGCTCGTGCCTCTTCTTCTTCCTCTGCTTGAACATTCAACAACTCTTGCATGTCTTGCTCGTACAGTTCTTCAGCAGTCAATGGCCATGGTGGTGGATTGTTTGGTTGTGGGTTTTGTGGTGGTGGGTAGTGTGGTGGTGGATTGTTTAAAGGTGGAAACAGAACTTCCGGTGGAGTGTTTGTTGGTGGATTATCATACTGGAAAACGGGAAATAAATCTTGTGGTGGATTGTTGGCTTGTTGATTGTCGTGTGGGAACATGGGGAAGAGTTCTTCGGGAGGGGTGTTGTAAACTGAAGCGTTATCTGGTGAATTGTTGTTAGCTATTGGTTTGAGAGATGAAACTTGTGATTTGTGTATGACTTATGTGTGATTTGTGTGTGTTTTTGGAATAACTGGGCATGACTATTTATAGGGCCGTTTGAATACATTTCAAATCAAAATTTAGCCCGCTCATGAATTTGAATTTGAATTCAAACGTTTAACCGCCCATTTTTTGAATTTGAATTCCACACGTTTTGTACTGCACGTTTTTTTTGTATCAAATGTGTACTGCACGTTTTTTTGAATTTGAATTAAATGTGTACTGCACGTTTTTTTGAAATTTGAATTTAAACCGTTAACCGCCAATTTATTTGAATTTGAAATTTCAAATTTATCCCGCTCAGGTTTATCCACTCCTATATATATATGATATACTATCATAAAATTTGTCACACACTTCACTCTCTAAGGAAATTCACAATGGCTATTCGTTGGTCTATTGAAGAAGAAAACTTGCTTGCAGATATGTGGCAAAACGTGCACGAGTTCCACTACGCCGAAGGACCTTTTTGGCAAGTCGTAACAGAAAGGTTCAATGAACAATCTGATGGTCCGTTTCGCAACAAAAGCCAGATTACGGGTAAGTGGGCAAGAATGAACTCTGATTGCCAAAAATTTCATGAAATTTACTTGACTCTGCAGCCCACACCTGAGCCAGACGTTCGCGTTGAAGATGCAATGAACGTGTACACAGAACGCCATGGGCAACAATTCAAACATTTTCACGTTTGGGTGATTTTGCATAACAACCACGCCTGGAACCGCCTTTAGGAATTATCGGCTAGTTTATCGTTATTTTCGTACCGTATTTTTTTCATATCGTATGTTTTTTTTTCTCGTATTGTAACTTTTTTATTTTGATGAAATAAAAATTAGTATGTTGTATTTTTATGAATAATTAGTGAAATGAATTAAATTTATTTAATGAAATGAATAAAAATAAATAAATGTGTAAGTGGTGGGGCCCAAATGAAGAAGTTGAGGTTAGTTGTGAGTGAGGAGGGGGTTAGTTGTGAAGAGGTGATGAGTGATGTGGCACCGGTGGAACCCAAATGAAGAACCAAATGCTAGCCACCACACCTAGCTCTCTAAATGATATAAAGAAAGCCAAGATAATTGGAATAATTAAAATTAGCCCATCAAAAATCATCAAACATCGTATAAAATACAACTTACCATTTCAAGAATATCGCCATGCAAAAGTATTGGAAATAAGATATGAACGTACATGCTGCATGAGATGAGATCAATATACATCTCATATTTGTCATAAAACCAATGAACCAATTATAGCCACCCATTTTTATTTTTCATATTTTTTTAAAAACAAAATACCTTGCAAACGGTAAATCTTCAAGCTATAAAAAAAAATACCATCGCGACGAGAATTAAATCATCTTTCTATAGATATGCATTGTTATATACTTTCGACGAACTTTTTTTCTTTTTTTAAAATTTCCGCCCAAAAAAATCATATATGATTCTGAATCATATATGATTTGATTTTAACGAATCATATATGATTTTTACAAATCATATATGATTTTTTTGGGCGGATTTTTTTTTTAAAAAAAGTTCATAAAAAAAGAAGTTCGTCGAAAGTATATAACAATGCATATCTATAGAAAGATAATTTAATTCTCGTCGCGATTGTATTTTTTTTGTAGCTTGACGATTTACGGTTTGCGAGATATTTGAGTTTTAAAATAAGGGTGAAAGTTTTTTTTTTTTTTTTTCTTATTTTGATAAAAAAAAAAAAAAAAAAA
>LBNU01008557.1:0-21675 GCA_014162995.1 Artemisia annua | reverse complement strand
CTTTCAATTCACGTACTTTTTTTTTAATTCATTTTTCTTTTGGCCCATTTTTTTAAGTAACTTTTTTTTAGTTCACGTTTATTTTCGCTTTCATACGTGTTTTACTATTTTCGTCCGTTTTCATACGTTTTTGTCCGTTTTCGCACGTTTTCATACGTTTTCGTCTATTTTCTTATGTTTTCGTCAGTTTTCATATATGTTGTTCGTTTTCGTCCGTTTTCTTATGTTTTCACTCATTTTCATACGTTTTCGTTTGTTTTTATACATTTTTGTCCGTTTTCTTACGTTTTCGTTCGTTTTAATACGTTTCCATCCGTTTTCTTTCGTTTTTGTCCATTTTTCATACGTTTTCATCCGCTTTTAGACGTGTTTTTACGCTTTCATACATTTTTGTCGGTTTCATACATATTCATTCATTTTCGTACATTTTCATTCGTTTTCGTCCTATTTTTCATACGTTTTCTTCCTTTTTCATACGTGATTTTACGCTTTCATATGTTTTCGTCCGTTTATATACGTTTTCTTTCATTTTCAAATGTTTTCGTTTGTTTTTATATGTTTTTGTACGTTTTCATATATATTCGCCCGTTTTCTTACGTTTTCGTCCATTTTTTTATGTTTCTGAATATGACAAGTGATATTCAGAATATCACTTGTGTGATTTTCTTATGATTTTGTCCGTTTTCATACGTACTCGTCCGTTTTCTTACGTTTTCGTCCATTTTCTTACATTTTTTAATATCACAAGTGATTTCTGAATATCACAAGTGATATTCAGTGATATCCCGACTATCACTTGTGATACTCTGATTATCACCTGTGATACTCTGAGTATCACCTGTGATACATACTCTGAGTATCACCTGTGATACATATTTTGATAAAAAAAAAAAAAAAAAAAATGAGTGGCTATGGATTGAAACTGTAGCTATTTAATTTATATGTTTGTTTGCTATTATCTATGATGATGTTTCATCAACAATAATAATAAATAAAGAATTTGTACTTTAGACCTTAATTGTTGTGAACAACAAGAAGGATTATAGTATAGTGTGAAGCTGAGTTTTATAATATAGGTTGTTAGTACAGTGTGGAATAGGTTGTTAGGATTATAGTTAGATTGTGAAATTACTTTTATACCATTAATAGTTAGTTAGGATTATAGTTAATCTGATCCATTGATTTTTAATCAAGGGTCAAAAATCCTTCTTATTCTTTTTATCATTTTTTTTATTTGATCTCATCCTTATACTGTACGTCTCAAAATAATTGACTTAAAACAATTTTGTAAGTTTTCAAGAGGAAAATTCAATTGCATACCCTTATTTTGGTGCATACCAAGGGACAAATCCCCACCATTCATCTAGTTTAATCTAATGGTGGAGATTAACCTAAAATTAAATGGGAAAACATAAGTCCATGTTTTTTTTTCCCTTTTTTTCTTTTTCTTTTTGCCTCTCTTATTATTCTTTTTTTTTTCTTTTTCTTTTTTTTTCCTTTTTCTTTCTTTCAATTCACGTAGCTTTCTTTCTTTTGTTTTTTTTTTCTTTCTTTTTTTTTTTTTCTTTTTTTTTTGTTTTTCTAATTCGTCTTTTTTTTTTTTTTTTTTTCTTTCTTTTTTGTTTGTCTTTCAATTTCACTTACTTTTTTTTTAATTCATTTTTCTTTTGGCCCATTTTTTTAAGTAACTTTTTTTTAGTTCACGTTTATTTTCGCTTTCATACGTGTTTTACTATTTTCGTCCGTTTTCATACGTTTTTGTCCGTTTTCGCACGTTTTCATACGTTTTCGTCTATTTTCTTATGTTTTCGTCAGTTTTCATATATGTTGTTCGTTTTCGTCCGTTTTCTTATGTTTTCGCTCATTTTCGTACGTTTTCGTTTGTTTTTATACATTTTTGTCCGTTTTCTTACGTTTTCGTTCGTTTTAATACGTTTCCATCCGTTTTCTTTCGTTTTTGTCCATTTTTCATACGTTTTCATCCGCTTTTAGACGTGTTTTTACGCTTTCATACATTTTTGTCGGTTTCATACATATTCATTCATTTTCGTACATTTTCATTCGTTTTCGTCCTATTTTTCATACGTTTTCTTCCTTTTTCATACGTGATTTTACGCTTTCATATGTTTTCGTCCGTTTATATACGTTTTCTTCCATTTTCAAATGTTTTCGTTTGTTTTTATACGTTTTTGTACGTTTTCATACATATTCGCCCGTTTTCTTACGTTTTCGTCCATTTTTTTATGTTTCTGAATATGACAAGTGATATTCAGAATATCACTTGTGTGATTTTCTTATGTTTTTGTCCGTTTTCATACGTACTCGTCCGTTTTCTTACGTTTTCGTCCATTTTCTTACATTTTTTAATATCACAAGTGATTTCTGAATATCACAAGTGATATTCAGTGATATCCCGACTATCACTTGTGATACTCTGAGTATCACCTGTGATACTCTGAGTATCACCTGTGATACATACTCTGAGTATCACCTGTGATACTCTGAGTATCACCTGTGATACTCTGAGTATCACCTGTGATACTCTGAGTATCACCTGTGATACTCTGAGTATCACCTGTGATACTCTGAGTATCACCTGTGATACTCTGAGTATCACCTGTGATACTCTGAGTATCACCTGTGATACTCTGAGTATCACCTGTGATACTCTGAGTATCACCTGTGATACTCTGAGTATCACTTGTGATATTCTTATGTTTTCGTCTGTTTTCATACGTATTCATCCACTTTTTTACGTTTTTGTTTCTTTTCAAACGTTTTCGTTTGTTTTCGTCCGTTTTCAAATGTTTTCATTCGTTTTTATATGTTTTCATACGTTTTTGTACGTTTTCATACGTATTCACCCGTTTTCTTACGTTTTCTTATGTTTCTGAATATGACAATTGATATTCAGAATATCACTTGTGATTTTCTTATGTTTTTGTCCGTTTTCATACGTACTCATCAATTTTCTTACATTTTCGTCCATTTTCTTACATTTTTGAATATCACAAGTGATTTCTGAATATCACAGGTGATATTCAGTGATATCTAGAATATCACTTGTGATATTCTGTGTATCACTTGTGATATTCTGAGTGCCACTTGTGATATTCTGAGTATCACTTGTGATTTTCTTATATTTTCATCCGTTTGCATACGTATTCGTCCGTTTTCATACGTATTAGTCCGTTTTTTATGTTTTCATCCGTTTTCTTACGTTTTCGTCCGTTTATATATTGTTTCTAAATATCACAATTGATGTTCAGAATATTACTTGGGATTTTATGAATATCAATTATGATATTCTAAGTATCACTTGTGATTTTTTGGATATCTATCACTTGTGAATTTCTGAATATCACTTGTGATTTTCATGTTACAAAACATTTATCGAAAATCACTTATCATATTTAGAAAATCACTTATGACATTCAAAATATCACAAGTGATATTCTAGATATCACTGAATGTCGCTTGTGATATTCAGAAATCACTTGTGATATTCAAAAATGTAAGAAAATGGACGAAAACGTAAGAAAACGGACGAGTACGTGTGAAAACGGAAAAAAACATAAGAAAATCACAAGTGACATTCTGAATATCACTTTTCATATTCAGAAACATAAGAAAACGGACGAAAACGTAAGAAAACGGGCGAATACGTATGAAAACGTACAAAAACGTATGAGAACGTATAAAAATGAAATAAAACATTTGAAAACGGATGAAAATGTATGTAAATAGACAAAAACAGACGAAAACGTTTGGAAAGAAATGAAACGTAAAAAATGGGTTAATACGTATGAAAACAGACGAAAACATAAGAAAATCACAAGTGATACTCAGAGTATCACAGATGATACTCAGAGTATGATACTCAGAGTATCACAAGTGATACTCAGGATATCACAAGTGATACTCAGGATATCACTGAATATGAAATCACTTGTGATATTAAAAAATGTAAGAAAATGGACGAAAACGTAAGAAAACGGACGAGTACGTATGAAAACGGACAAAAACATAAGAAAATCACAAGTGATATTCTGAATATCACTTGTCATATTCAGAAACATTTAAAAAATTACAAGTGATACTCAGAATATCACAAGTGATACTCAGAATATCACAAGTGATAGATATCCAGTGATATCTAAAATATAACTTGTGATATTCAGTGATATCTAGAATATAACTTGTGATATTCAGAATATCACTTGTGATATTTAGAAAATCACAAGTGATATTCAGTGATATCTAGAATATAACTTGTGATATTCAGAATATCATATGTGATATTTAGAAACATATGAAAATGTCTGAAAATGGCAAAAAACATGTAAAAACGGAAAAAAACGAATGAAAATGTATGAAAGCGGAAGAAAATGTATGAAAGTGTAAAAACATGTATGAAAAGGACAAAAACGTTTGAAAACTGGACGAAAACTGGACGAAAACGTATGAAAACGAACGAAAACGTATGAAAACGAATGAATATTTATGAAAACAGGCGAAAACGTATGTAAGCATAAAAAAACGTCTGAAAACGGACGAAGACGTATGAAAAATGGACGAAAATGAAAGAAAACGGAAGAAAACGAACGAAAACGTATGAAAACGGACGAAAACATATGAAAATATAAGAAAACAGATGAAAACGTATGAAAACAGACGTTAACGGGCGAAAACGTAAGAAATCGGACGAAAAACGTATGAAAACGAACGAAAACGTAAGAAAACAGGTAAAAACGTATAAAAACAGTAAAAGATGTATGAAAACGGAAAAAAAGATTAACAAGAAAAAGTAAATTTAAAAAAAAAAAAAAAAAAAAGTGAATCAGGAAAAAAAACATAAAAGAAACAAAAGCAAAAAAGAAAAAAAAAATGGTAGCGTGAAAGAGGAAAAAAAAAAGAAAAAAAATGTAGCGTGAAAGAAAAAAAAGAAAAAAAGAAAAAAAAATGAATAATAAAAAAGAAAAAAGACAAAGAAAAGGGAGGAAAAAAACATGGACTTAGGTTTCTCCATTTAATCTTAGGTTAATCTCTACCACTAGATCAAACTAGATGGATGGTGGAGATTTGTCCCTTGGTATGCACCAAAATTAGAGTATGCAAAATAAAGTGCCTCAAGTTTTCAATCCTTTTACATATACATTCTCAAAATAAAAAAATGAGCGTTGTAGATGTGGAGCTCCTAGTTTGCTTTTTAGCTAAAAAGAGTTGCATAGATATATTTTCCCAGATTTTTTCTTCTTGGAAGGCATAATATAAAAGTTTTCGATTAGGAAAAATAAAGAGTAGAGTTATATTAAATACCAAACTTTTCTTACATATCAAGGGACTCATCCCCACCATCAATCTAAAAAGATTTAATGGTTGAGATTAAAAGCATTTAATATTTCACTCATTTTTTATAATTTAAATCTCTTAAACCGTTAATCGTTAAGCGAAAGTAATTATACCATCGCGATGAGCATTTAATTATCTTTCTATAGATATGCATTGTGATATACTTTCGACAAAAAAAAAAATTCGTTTTTTTCACGTTTTTTTCGTTGCCGAAAAATATCATATGTGATATTACATATCATATATGATATATCATATATGATATTGCATATCATATATGATATGTAATATCATATATGATATGTAGTATCATATACGATGTGTAGTGTCATATATGATATATCATATGTGATTTTTTCGGCCACGAAATAAAACGTGAAAAAAATGAAAAAAAAAAAATTTTTTGTCGAAAGTATATCACAATGCATATCTATAGAAAGATAATTAAATGCTCGTCGTAATGGTATATTTTTTTTTTTCGCTTAATGATTAACGGTTTGAAAGATATTAATATTTGAAAAAAAAAAAGATGAAAGTGAGTTTTTTAAATTGTTAGGATTAATCTCATCCATTAGATCAAATAAAGATGGAGGGAAGATGGAGGGTGGTGATTAGTCTCTTGGTATGTAAAAAAAATTTGGTCCTCAAATGATCTTAAACGTCTATTATTGGATTGAAAGAATCATGCATTCCTCTATTCCATCCTTTTGGGGTTCCACGAAGTTCGCAAAAGAATCTATAAACAACTTTTGGCCATGCTGCATATATTAAAGAATCTGTTATAATTTTCAGTATACTACAAAACATGGCTGAATTTGGGGATTTATGGTCGCTCCATCTCCGCCGCCACTTCGGTTTCATAAGTCGGATTCCCCTCACGTGTGCATAATTTTCAGTATAGTATAAACGGCTTGAATCGGTTACATAATTTTCAATATAGTATAAACGGTTTGAATCTCAAGAACAACAACCACAAAATCTGAACAAGAGAATCAAACAACCTATATATATACGATGGTGGATCTTAATCAGCCTTGTATTCACCCAACTATTAAGAGGAATTCCTCCTCAAAGAGGTCTAGCAACATTAAAATAGATGTCTGTTTCTTTTCTAATATGCCATTATACGGAGGAGCATAACTGCATGAAGTTTGATGAATTATATCATTTTGATAAGTAAATCTAATAAATTGGTGATTTACCAACTCCGTTTCAGTATCACTTTGAAAAGTTTTAACCTAAACATAAAACTGAGTTTTTAAAAATCATTAAAATTAAATTCTATTTTTTTCAAAAACATCCGTTTATTTTTAATTAGATATACCCACATTAAAATTTTGCAATATTTTAGTGCAAATAAAGCATCTTTATGGAATAGATTTTCACTAAAAAAATTCACTCCAACATGTACACTAAATTATGCACTAAACATTTTTAATGAGTTTAATTAACTTGTTTTTCCAACCTAATGTTCTTCCATGATATGAAATCGACTAACGTTCTAAGGGGCCGTTTGGTATGTGGGTATGGAATGGGTTTTAATTTGAAAAGACATTTAAAATTTGTTTGGTTGTTTTTTTTTTTTTTTTTTTTTTTTAAATGGGGAATGGAAATAGAAATCAAAAATTGATAGTTGCCTATTTTGGTGACTTTCAAGTGTGTATTGATATTTTTGTGGGGCCTCATGTTATATTCACCACTCAATTTTATTTATATTCTTTTTATTTTAATTTTTATACTTTTTATTTTCAAATAATGTTTTTTATTTTATATAATTATATAAAATAATATATTTTCTCTCTCCTACTTTTTCTCAAACCTTTCTCAAATCTTTCAAATCATTCTCAAATCCAAATCCAATTCTAAACCCACCTACAAACCAAACGGGCCCTAAATTATGCATTAAACCCTTTGTAAAATAAATAGAAGGTACAGTAGACCATTAGTCCCAACTCCCAAAGGTCGGCCCACTTTGTGGGTGTAGCCTCCTTTTCGTCATAGTTCCCGTTAGTCCTTAACCTATGATTTTTTTCTTCCCTTTAAGTCCAAATCGTTAAAAGTATCCATAAGTAAAAGGGCATTTCCTTCTTTTCAGATTTTGTTGTCCAAACACCGTATACCAAACATCAATGTTATGTGAATAATACTTGTGTGATTAATTTACTTGTGTGATTAATTTGAGTTGGAAAGATTAGAAAATGAGGAGTGTATGTGCTGAATTTTTTTCTTTTTGTATTTACAAAATGCATGAAAGTACTTCTTAAACCAAAAAAAGCTCAAAAAATGGCCAAAAAACGTGTATAAACGGCTCTAAGTTTTGAACTCAAAAACGAAAACCTTGGGAACTATTCGTGTTATAGGGTATTTTGACATGAAATGTTGAAAAGAAGAAAATACTCGTTCAGTCTAACGACCGTTAGAAAATTATACTCTGAGGGAAGCAGGGGCGGAGCCGGGATTTATAGTTAGGGGGGGCCGAAGTTCATAATAAAACCCGAAAAAATTAAAGTGTAAATAGAATGGTTTTCAACTTTAGTTTATATAGTTAAACCATCACAAAACTTACGAATGCATTACTGAACCTAATTTTTTCTAACATATTTAGTGCATAAAAAGTATAATACTCAAAATAAGGCCAGTTCTTTATCTATTTTGATGTGTCCGAGTATATAACTAGGGGAGAGCAACAAAGGCGAAACTTTCAAAGATTTCTTGATTTTGGTTATGGGAGTTCAAAAAATATCCGAATTAGGATATCGAAAACTTGATAATAATTTATTAAAAAGTTGAGTTTTATGATAGGGCGGTTTTTGAACTCCTGTAAAAGTTTTTAAAATTATAGATATTGATATTCCGATATGTAAACTGTTATCCGAAATTCAGATATCCGAATTAAAAAAACATAGATAAAATATTATTTCTAACATAAACCACAATTGCAACTTTCGGATACCCAAATTTATAATATAACTTGCATTACCAAGAACAAGAACAAGAACAAAAACCCAAAATAAAAAGGTATATCCTTTTTTAAGTTTAGTTTTTAAACTTCTTCTTCTTCTATCTGTTTATAGATTAGGATTTCTGGGAATTTTCGTTATTTGAGATTTATTTAGTAATTAGTATGGATGTTGTGTGTTGGTAATTTTTAAACTCTACTTCTATATAGTATAATTTAAGTCTATAATATTTCCAATCCAATAGAATTCAAAATTTAAATCACAAATCAAATATATAATGTCTTACTCGCATATTTTATTAAAAGTTACTCAAGATGGCATGCACACACACTATTACAATTCTAATTCCAAATGCTCCACCTCCAGCTCCGTTTAGGAGAATCTGGATCCGATCAGCAATTTTTGCCGCTATTGGAGTGGTCACTAGTTTGGCCACTCCAATCATCTGTGGTATGACTAAAGAAGGAAAACCATCGCATGTCATTGGGGGCTGCCTGTATTCTACTTTTACAGGGGCATGTACCAATGCCCTCTGTGAGTTTTTTGCAGTAGCTTTAGATTGCTATATGCAACAAAACCAACAACAGATACCATCGCCACAACCACAATCCGCTAAATGATACGACTTTCCTATCCTACATGCTATGTGGCTTGCTCTAGGTCCCGTCACTTGTACTTACCGGGCCTGGTATCTCACACCTGGTTATTTAGGCCAGCCTGTGCATCTTATCCCTTTCCCTATGCGGGTGCTTTTTTGCCGACTATGGGAACGCCCCATTTGCCAAAACCATTCTTTGGCTTTTGTTTGGCAGGGCGGCCACCTTTCTAGTTTCTTTTGGTTTATACAAACTTTTAACCATTCGTTCTATCACTTGTAATAGCAGCCATCGTCATTATTATAAATAAAAACGAAGGATTTTTGTGATTGACAGTCCCTCTCCTGTTGCTAAAAGGGGCGGAGCCAGGATTTATAGTTAAGGGTCGAAGTTCATTATATACCCGAAAAAATAAAAGTGTAAATAGAATGGTTTTCAACTTTAATTTATACAGATAAAACATCACAAAACTTACGAACGCATTACTGAACCTAATTTTTTCTAATGTATTTAGTGCATAAAAAGTATAATAAACTCAAAATAACGCCAATTCTTTATCTATTTTGATGTTTCCGAGTATAAACCTAGGGGAGAGCAACAAAGACGAAATTTTCTAAGATTTCTTGATTTTGGTTATGGGAGTTCAAAAAATATCCGTATTCGGATATCCAAAAAGTTGATAATAATTTATTAAAAAATTGAGTTTTATAATATGACAGTTTTGGAACTCATATAAAAGTTTTTAAAAATTATAGATATGGATATTCCGATATATAAACTGTTATCCGAAACTTAGATAAAATATTATGTCTAACACAACCCATCATTGCAAATTTCGGATACCCAAATTTATAATATAACTAGCAATACCAAGAACAAGAATAAGAACAAAAACCCAAATTAAAAAGGTATGTCCTTTTTTAATCTAGTCGTTTAGTTTTTAGACCTTTTCTTCTTCTATAATCTTATAGATTAGGATTTCTGGGAAATTTCATTATTTTTGAGATTTATTTAGTAATTAGTATGGATGTTGTGTGTTAGTAATTTTTTAAACTCTACTTCTATATAGTATAATTTAAGTCTATAACATTCAATCCAATAGAATTCGAAATTTAAATCACAAATCACTAATCAAATCTATAATCTCTTACTCGCATATTTCATTAAAAGTTACTCAAGATGGCAGGCATACACACTGTTACAATTCCAATTCTAGATGCTCCACCTCTAGCTCCGTTTAGGAGAATCTGGATCCGATCGGCAATTTTTGCCGCAATCATCTGTGAGTTTTTTGAAGTAGCTTTAGATATCTATGTGCAACAAAACCGGCAACAACTACCAACGCCACAACCACTATTTGTTGAATGCTCCAGCTTTCCTATCCTACATGCTATGTGGCTTGCTCTAGGTCCCGTCACTTGTACTTACATGGCCTGGTATCTTACACCTGGTGATTGAGGCCAGCTTGTGCATCTTATCCCTTTCCCTATGCGGGTGCTTTTTCGCCGACTATGGGAACACCCCGTTTGCCAAAACCATTCTTTGGCTTTTGTTTGGCGGGGCGGCCACCTTTCTGGTTTCTTTTGGTTTATACAAACTTTTAAACCATTCATTTTATTACTTGTAATAGCAGCCATCGTCATTATTATTAATAAAAACCAAGGATTTTTGTGATTGACAGTCCCTCTCCTGTTGCTATCAGGGGCGAAGCCACGATTTATAGTTAAGGGGGTCGAAGTTCATTATATAAGCCGAAAAAATAAAAGTGTAAATAGAATGATTTTCAACTTTAATTTATACAGATAAACCATCACAAAACTTACAAATGCATTACTGAACCTAGTTTTTCTAACATACTTACTTATTTAGTGCATAAAAAGTATAATAAACTCAAAATAACTCCAGTTCTTTTTATATTTTGATGTTTCCGAGTATATAACTAGGGAAGAGCAACAAAGGCGAAAATTATAGGATTTCTTGATTTTGGTTATGGGTGTTCAAAAAATATCCATATTCGGATATCCAAAAACTTGATAATAATTTATTAAAAAGTTGAGTTTATGATAGGACAGTTTTGGAACTCATATAAAAGTTTTAAAAATTATAGATATGGATATTCCGATATATAAACTGTTATCCGAAATTCGGATATCCGAATTAAAAAAAACTTAGATAAAATATTATGTCTAACATAAACCATCATTGCAAATTTCGGATACCCAAATTTATAATATAACTATCAATACAAAAGAACAAGAACAAGAACAAAAACCCAAATTAAAAAGGCATATCCTTTTTTAATCTAGTGGTTTAGTTTTTAAACTTCGTCTTCTTCTATCTGTTTATAGATTAGGATTTCGGGAAATATCGTTATTTGAGATTTATTTAGTAATTAGTATGGATGTTGTGTGTTAGTAATTTTTTAAACTCTACTTCTATATAGTATAATTTAAGTCTATAACATTCAATCCAATAGAATTCGAAATCTAAATCACAAATCAAATCTATAATCTCTTACTCGCATATTTCATTAAAAGTTACTCAAGATGGCAGGCACACAGACTGTTACAATTCCAATTCCAGATGCTCCACCTCTAGCTCCGTTTAGGAGAATCTGGATCCGATCGGCAATTTTTGCCGCTATCGGAGTGGTCACTAGTTTGGCCACTGCAATAACCTGTGAGTTTTTTGCAGTAGCTTTAGATATCTATGTGCAACAAAACCGGCAATAGCTACCAACGCCACAACCACTATTCGCTAAATGCTCCAGCTTTCTTATCCTAAATGCTATGTGGCTTGCTCCAAGTCCCGTCACTTGTACTTGCCGGGCCTGGTATCTCAAACCTGGTGATTGAGGACATCCTGTGCATCTTGTCAATTTCCCTATGTGGGTGCTTTCTCGCAAACTATGGGAACGCCCCATTTGCCAAAACCATTCTTTGGCTTTTGTTAGGCGGGGCGACCACCTTTCTGGTTTCTTTTGGTTTACACAAACTTTATACCATTCATTTTATCACTTGTATTAGCAGACATCGTCATTATTATAAATAAAAACAAAGGATTTTTGTGATTGACAGTCCTTCTCTTGTTGTTATCAGGGGCAGAGCCAGAATTTATAGTTAAGGTGGCCGAAGTTCATTATATAACCCGAAAAAATAAAAGTGTAAATAGAATGGTTTTCAACTTTAGTTTATAGAGATAAACCATCACAAAAACTTACGAATGCATTACTGAACATAATTTTTTCTAACATATTCAATGCATAAAAGTATAATAAACTCAAAATAAGGTTAGTTCTTTATATATTTGATGCTACTGAGTATAACTAGGGGAGAGCAACAAATGTGAAACTTTCTAGGATTTACTGATTTTGGTTATGGGAATTCAAAAAATATCTGTATTCGGATATCCGAAAACTTGATAATAATTTATTAAAAAGTTTGGTTTTATGAAAGGACAGTTTTGGAACTCATATAAAAGTTTTTCAAATATTGCAGATATGGATATTCCGATAGATAAACTGTTAACCGAAATTCGGATATCCGAATTAAAAAAACTTAGATAAAATATTATGTCTAACATAAAACCAGAATTACAAATTTCGGATACCCAAATTTATAATCTAATTAGTTTTGACAAGTCCCTTAAATTATTTAAATTAACAACAAAAAAACCAATGTCAAAAATGTCTCATTACATATTTTCGCTTTAGGCCTCTAACCTTCAGAAGACTCTGATACCATCATAATCATATTTACTTTATTGACAAATATTTATCTTTTAGATAACTTTGTTTAAATTCATGTGCTAACTATTTGTGAAAGTGATTTTAAACTCCGAAAACCTAAAAAATCAAATCGAATTTTTGGTGACGGGTTTGGTTTAATAAAAAGTTATTAAAAAAAATCTTAAAACCGAACTTTTAGTTCGGGGTTTGGTTTTCGCCAAAAACCGTCTTAAACCGGCCCATGCTCGCCCTTATAAATAACTTGAACTCTTTAGTCTTATATTGTTTTAATAATTGAACGCAAAACCAAAATAAGAAACGTGAACAAAATATATTCAAAAGTTAATACACAATTCATATTGGTCCAGAGTAAAGTAACAAACAACTAACACACGACAGAAGACGGGAGAAAAAAATAAAAGTCAATAGTAATTTTTAAGGATAAAGAAAGAAGTATAAACCATTTAAGATAGAAAATGGCTACCTCCAAATTTTAAATATATTTTTCTTCCATGGCCACATAGAATGGAGATGTTTCATGTAGGTTGTATTTTTTTTCTTTCATTATAGAAAAATCGCTAGTTGGAGAGGCTCGTGGTGTATTAAATGTTAAAGTATGGGCTTAACAATGACATTTTAATACAATCATTGGGCTTATTGGATGAGGCCTAGCATCCACTAGCCACCCCTCCCTCCGCCCCTCTGGAGGGAAGCAAAAATCAGATGTTGGGGGCTAATGGAAATCCTAGCAAATAAAGGACTATATCCTCAAAATGAGCAGACTTGGGGACTAATGGTGTACTTTACCCTTAAAAAAGAGTTGAAACAACAATTCATCGAAATACTCCCTCCGTCCCAAAATTATTGCCCAGTTTGAATTTTCAAAGTCAAACTGGTTCAACTTTGACCATAAATATATATTTTTTATTATATAATACTTGATGAAAAATTTTACCACTGAAAAGTACACTTAAAACCCAAACTATTTATATATTTTACATCAAATATTATATGACACACACAAAATTATTTAAGGTCAAAGTTGAAGAAGAAAGACTAAAAAAGTCAATAGTGGACTATAAATATGGGACGGAGGGAGTAATTGGTTTCTGTGTCCTTAAAAATAGAAAGAGTGACCAAACGGATAACAACCGTCCATTTGTTGAATATTATCTTTCCCTTGTTTTCTTGCTTACTACGAAGTATATATTTTGGGTGACGTTATGTTTCTCTGATTCATAATATTCCTAGAATACAACAAGTTTCTTAAATTGGCAAACGAACACTAGCAAAGAAACAGAGGTTTAATGTAAATGAGTGTAATGGCAACAAATGTTATCTGTTGGGAACCACATCTTTTATTTCAGTGTAATGGTGTTTCCAAGAACAAGTTCAAAACAAGATATCATCTTACAAAATGCAGAGGCGTGATGGTTTATGTGCAACCCCACCACAACACTAAGCTCCTATTCAAAAGGCAAGTAAGTCATGTTACGTCACTTGCTATTTTTGTTTATCTTAGAACCGTTGTTAACTTTCAAGATTATAAAGTAGTAGAAGCTAGTAGTGTAATAGTTGCAGAGGGGGCTCAAGAGCTGTGCAAGTAGTGCCGTATATAAATACGTTATGCAATTTCTTTCTAATTTACAAGTGTAATAGGGCCTCCTTGCTGTTATTGCCTAGGGCCACCGAAATCTACGAGACGGCCCTAAATAATTGCGTTGTCTATATTTAGCAGGGACGGAAGTAGGGTTGGGCTGGGGATCGTCACGGGACACCCATATATTCTTACGAGTAGTGCTAATTTTGGTATAATAAAAACTCGATTGTTCTTAAACGAATCAGGTAAAAAAAAAAAAAAAAAAAAAAAAAAAAAAAAAAAAAGTTGTGTTTATAGTTTTTAGTTTTTCTTGAATTCACCCTGGTTAGTTTTTGTTCAAGTTCCCTCCGCAATTTTAGTTAGAATAAGTATTAACTTTCAAGTTTCTATGGTAATAGAAGTAAGTATTCTAATACTTGCGTTATCTATTTAGTTCATTTCAAAAATTAACTTTTGAGTTTTTAAAAGTAGTATTAGTAACTAGTACAATATACAAATATTGCATGTTTCTTAAAAATGTATGTTGTTTGGATGTTCCTAGACAGAGTTGGTACCTTTTTGTTCATCTCAGTTTAATATCAACTCTAACTTAAAGAAGTACAAATTATTTTTTCTGTTATGTAGGTCTCGGATGCCTAAACTCAACCCCAGCCTAGTAGATTCAGAGTCAAGAAAAGGTCATCACATGCTTCAAGTGCAATTGTATAGTTTCTATCGTTAGATACTTAGAGGGTGTTTGTATAATTTCTACCTATGCTTAGCGGCTTTTAAATAGTATGTGTGTTTATGCTGTATATTGTTAGACCCGGAAAAACAGAATTGGTTAAAAAGTGCCAATCTAATCCGATATAAAAAGGTCAAGTAGTGACTTCGAAATAGCTCAACACTACTGTTAAAATAATGCTTATTTTACCCACAATAAGCATTAAGCAAAGCAGTTTTGTTTTTCCAAGCTTAAAATAAGGAGGTCTAAACTTTGTCTTGGTTTTTGTATATATATCCTTTTTTGTTTAATCTTATTACTTTTTTGTTATCTCAGTTCAGCTTCATCAAGGCCTAGAGTCATGCTCATCTATGGAAGAGCTGAAACAGTATCATTCCCAGATGATTAGACTTGGCTTATCAGCCGATAATGATGCCATGGGTAGGATCATCAAGTTCTGTGCTATCTCTAGACAAGGTGATTTGAGTTACGCAATCAACGTCTTTGATACTATGCCACACCCCGACGCATTCATTTACAACACCATATTTAGGGGTTACTTGCAATTTCAGCTCGCCCGAGAGTGCATATCTCTTTACATGGAAATGCTAGAAAGTTGCGTTTTGCCTAATAAATATACATTCCCTCCGGTCATAAGAGCTTGCTCTCTCGACGATGCTGTTGAGCAAGGGAAGCAAGTTCACGCTCAGATTATAAAATTTGGATATCATTCGGATGGTTTTTGTCTCAATAATTTGATTCTCATGTATGTGAGCTTCAAGAGTTTGGAGGAAGCAAGAAAGGTCTTTGACAAGATGCCTCAACAAGATGTTGTGTCGTGGACAACATTGATTAGTGGTTATTCTCAGTCCGGCTTCATTGATGATGCTCGTAGAGTTTTTGATTTGATGCCACAGAAGAACCCTGCTTCTTATAATGCAATGATAGCAGCATATGTTCAAAGCAACCATTTCCGTGAAGCGTTCCTATTGTTTGATGAAATGAGGTCAGATCAAGTCAAGTTGGACAAATTTGTGGCAGCTAGTATGTTATCAGCTTGTACAGGTCTAGGAGCAATGAAACAAGGTGAATGGATACATGATAATATCAAGAAAAGTGGGATTGAAATAGACCCAAAACTCGCAACAACCATCATTGATATGTATTGCAAATGTGGTTCCCTTGAAAAGGCATTTGATACATTCAATGGGTTACCAAGAAAAGGAATTTCCTCATGGAATTGCATGATTGGTGGATTTGCAATGCACGGGAAAGGCGAGGATGCCATTCAGCTTTTCAAGAAAATGGAAAATGAGTCGATACCTCCAGACTACGTTACATTTGTGAATCTACTAAGTGCATGTGCTCATTCAGGGTTGGTCAAAGAAGGTCATTATTATTTTCAACAAATGGTGAAAGTTTATAATATATCGCCTGGAATGGAGCATTACGGATGCATGGTGGACTTGCTCGGGAGGGCAGGAATGTTAGATGATGCTATGAAGTTAATAAACGAGATGCCAATGAGTCCAGATGTGGGTGTGCTTGGTGCTCTCCTTGGAGCATGTAAAATACATAAAAACGTAGAGTTAGGAGAGCAAATAGGGAAAAAAGTCATAGAATTAGAACCTCATAATAGCGGGAGATATGTATTATTAGCTAATATTTACGCCAGTGCCTCTAAATGGGAACAAGTTGCCAACATTAGGAAGTTGATGAATGACAGGGGAGTGAAGAAAGCACCAGGGTTTTCACTCATAGAAATGCGAGGCAAAGTTAATGAATTTATTGCAGGGGGAAGAGCTCATCCTGATTCCAAAGAGATATATGCAAAAGTTAGTGAAATGTTGGCTTGTATTAGATCTATTGGGTATGTGCCTGAACCTGAGAGTGTGTTGCAAGATATTAGTGAAGAAGATGTCGAGAACCCGTTGTTTTACCATAGTGAGAAGCTAGCCATTGCATTTGGTTTGTTAAAAGCAAAACCAGGGGAAACTTTCAGGATCACCAAGAACTTGAGAGTATGTAAAGATTGTCATGAGGCGAGTAAACTCATCTCAAAGTATTTTGATCAGGAAATAATTGTCAGAGATAGAAGTCGGTTTCACCATTTTAAACACGGGGTATGTTCGTGTAATGATTACTGGTGATAACCTACAAAATAGTGAATTTTTGTTACATCAAACCACATCTCTAAAGAATGGTGTCATGCTACTTGATATTTTGGATGTAAATCACAGTAGTTTTGGCTTCATGAATGTTGTAAGATTTGTGTACATGCAGTATGAAAGAAAAACTTACATTTTTGCTGCGACGGTAGGGAGCGGTTGATGTAATCATCTTTATGGTTCCTTCTCGGCTTTTCCTGTCTGTAAGGTAAACGCAGACTCGCCTGGGAACCTTTTGTAATAATTAAATAATATATAAACGCTATCTACCAGCCATATAGGAAGAAAGCTATATTACAAACACCAGATATTCAGAAGACCCCGAGTCATGTCCCGGAAATTAAACACAACAAAACTAGTTGGTCATTAACATAGTTTAACCTCGTAATATGAAACAGAGCCATTATTCAAAGTACGCAAGTAGAACAACAGTTGAATAGTTTGATTGATAGAGCCATTCTTCAAAGAAGCATAACTGTTGATTCTAAGGAAATGGTAGAACGCTACAGATATTCACGCCAAACAGACATCCAGATAACAGAGAGACGCGAGATGAAAAGCCACAGCATTCCTAGACCATCCACTAGTAAATTGGATGACCATCTGCATTGAGAAATAAGTACATAGTGATAGTAATGAAGCGATAATAATGAAACTCTCGTGACTTGATGCCTTTGGATCGAAATGAACCTACCCACTCTCTGTTACAAGCAAGTCGACCTCTGCTGCACAAGTACAATTACAGTTTCTTACCATTAACAACACAGATCCATACAGTTCCAATCTGTACCTGCATAAAATTATACACCAAATGTTTGTAATTTTTAGCTTCGTAGGAGTTATATCACTAGTCCTAGTAGGGGGAATCGTATTTTTAGGCAGCCATATAAAGCAAAAGGTACAATTTAGAAACTCAAAGGACCCATCTTTCAAAATGGAGTCCATGATAAATATCTGTTATGAAAGACACTATATCTAACATAACCCAATCCTAGCAGCATAATCACCAATGCAGAGTAACATACCCAAATAATATGTGCGAGTGTGATCTGTTAATGATTACGTCCGATAGCACAAGGAGACAAATCCAAGGCGTGCAGACAGAGTGGGCCACAACTACATATCTGAGGGTTGCCCCCGGCGTCCAGGCCGGAAGGGTAGTGGCAACAAGAAAGCTTGCAGCAACGAAACAATAATAAATTTTATTGAAAATATTGACCAAATACTTTCTTTTAAATAAGCTGTTTCTAGAAAATCTTGCATCAGCACTACCATGAATTGCATGAGTTTCGGTATTTCACCATGGTTCAACTGAACTATTTTGCAATTTTCTTTGCCAGAACTATCCATGGTATACAGTTTCGATTATTTGCGTACAAAAGAGAGAAGATTGCTTGAGGATCAGAGATCTGATAACTACATGTTTGCCAGATTAAATTACAAAACAGAACAAATTGACTACTGAATACCAATCACTTGCTTCCAAATCATTTACATGTTTGAAGGAATACAATTATCAAGGCAATGGTTCTTGTGAATCTCCCAAACGAGACAAATGAAGATATGCATCTGTTCCTGCAAAAAGAAAATACACGAAAACTCTTTAGTTTCATTTTAAGTAACATCAAATCCTGATAATTCATTGCTCTTTCTTGTATTAAGGATACAGACCATAAACAAAATAAAAAATGCAAAGAAATTAGATATGGTCAATGTCTTAATGAGGAGTTCCTAGATCTAAACTAACTATAAAAAAAAAAAAAANGACAAATGAAGATATGCATCTGTTCCTGCAAAAAGAAAATACACGAAAACTCTTTAGTTTCATTTTAAGTAACATCAAATCCTGATAATTCATTGCTCTTTCTTGTATTAAGGATACAGACCATAAACAAAATAAAAAATGCAAAGAAATTAGATATGGTCAATGTCTTAATGAGGAGTACCTAGAACTAAAAAACTATAAAAAAAAAAAAAAAAAAAAAAAAAAAAAAAAAAAAAAAAAAAAAAAAAAAAAAAAAAAAAAAAGCCAACTAGAAGAATAATCAACCATATTTTCATTTTGGCAGAAAATACTCTCTAGCTAGAGGAAGCACTTGAAAGGGATGAAACCAGACTGCTGAACTTATGGAGCACTCAGGCCCTGGGAAAGAGTCTACAATGGCAGCCGAGAATAAACAGGCTGTGTTGGGTGACTGGAATCCTTGGCAAATAGAAAGTAAGAGTTGGGACCAGCCGCATGTCATCACTCATCTAAGATATAAATAAAATGATCCATTTTCTTTTAACCGGCTGTTCTTCTATGTCAACACAACTAAAGATCTGTAGAAACCATTTTCCAGCTTAAATTTCGTGCAATCCTTAAAAGGGTGCAATCTCATCTACCATGATAGATGACAAACTGTAAGTTTCTCTCATGGCCTTCACCTCACGCAAACAATTGTGAACCTTCTATGCAGCTTATATAAACGTTTATACATATGGTACAAGCATAGCACGTCAGCACTTGCATCAACAATTCTTAACTCAACTTTTTTCTAAAATCTCGATAAAACTACCAATAAATCTCGTGATGCAAATGCTGCTTTATGGGTTACAAATGTTCAATGCAGACATACAACAGAAAACTCCAGTAACAACGTATGTGACAAAGCCCATAACATATATGTTATTATCGAATTAGAGGTGTAATTTTGAGTGAGGCAGGTAACGGGTCAACAGTACAATAATCTAGTGGAGGGCAAAAGGGGTTGGGTCAAATCACAAACACTTTACATACTTTTTATATGTTCCCTCTTAAGCTTAACCCGTGTTACAGGTCAGAATAAAATATACCCCAAATCAATTCATTTATAGGTAAATGGGTAAAAATTGCCACCTCTAGCTACAATTATAAAGTGACGTCCTTAATAGTTAGTAGGGGACTGCTAATAACTATTGACCATGTGTTTAAAATATTTTGGATGTCACTAGCACAGTCTGGTTTGGGTTATTGGTGTTGGTTATTAGGTGTTACTGGTTCCCATGATTAAGGGTTAAGATGAATCATGACGTACACGATATTCACTTGGAAATCGTGGTATCACTTTCCAATAGAAAACTATTCGACCCTATGCCTGGGTTACACGAGCATATTCTATGGGGATAAACCAAGTGATGTTCTTGTTTAGGCAGCACAATCAAGAACAAAAGCGTATTCAATGTGTTTAGGGGTTTTTGTTCAATCGTCCTCATGCAAGATGTGGTTATATCTCTAATTTATAAAGAGTTTTTACTCAAACCTAGCGCCATGGAATTATATAATTAACGGCCCTTATTATAACATAATACTTTCCATAATAGTTAGGATTCAGTGGTAATATACGAGCGAGCACTGTTGAATCAAGCAGTACTTGAATCAGCAGCAGAGTCAGCAGCAGAGTCAGCAGTAGAGTCTAGCCAGCAGACGTCTAGAAGTAGAGTTCTAGCAACAGAGCACGTAGAGTCTAGCAGCACGGTCATAGAAGCAGAGTCTAGCAGCAAGAGTCTACTAGTAAATACCACAATTGAGTCAGGTGTTCATGGACTGAAATGGGTGTACACTCCGTACCTCCAAAACCCCATTACCAGGTGTGAACTCATCCCTCAAGTGGCACAAATGTTGTCCATCAACAATCCTCCCCAAATTTAGTTCACTTCCTTTCATGAAAGAAAATAAACATTCCTCCTTTCCAGCAGGTAACAAGCACAACCTTGGGATGTAATATAAAACATGTGCTTCAGTCCACTAAATGTTCAGCTTCCCACATTGAACTCAGCTTCCAAGTTTCCTCAGAAGGGAGTTGGGTGTCTTTGCATTCAGTGACTAAGTTGGACTTAAACCCATCCCGTTAGCAGACTTCAAAACTAAGTCTCTAGCCAAACCCTTCGTCAAGTGATCAGCTAAGTTTTGTTGAGATCTAACAAACTCTATAGATACCACCCCATTCATGATGAGCTCACGAATCATGCTATGCTTGACACCTAAGTGTCTAGACTTCCCATTGTACATCTGGCTATAAGCCTTTGCCAATGTAGCAGCACTATCACAACGGATAGAAATAGGTGTTATAGGTTTAGGCCACAATGGAATCTCAAGAAGCAAGTTTCTCAACCATTCAGCTTCTTTACCAGCAGCTGCTAAAGCCACAAATTCAGATTCCATGGTTGAACTGGTGATGCAAGTTTGTTTCTTGGATGCCCAAGAAATTGCACCTCCACTAAGTAGGAATACCCAGCCACTGGTAGATGAATTATCTTCAGTGTTACTGATCCAACTTGCATCAGTGTATCCTTCCAACACTGAAGGATAACCAGTATATGAAATACTATAATCCATAGTTCTTTTCAAATACTTAAAGACCCTCTGAATTGCTTGCTAGTGATGAGCACTAGGATTACTAGTATACCTGCTCAGTTTACCCACTGCAAAAGTCATGGCATACATCAAGCAGCCAATTACCCTAGAATACTCAAGTTGAGATACAGCTTTGCCAGTATTAGGCATTAGTTTCTCACTTGCATCCATAGGAGTACTCACTGGAGTACAAT